>APFE031136785.1:0-18070 GCA_000404065.3 Pinus taeda | reverse complement strand
CAAACCATGATAAAAAAGAATTCAAATTTCAAATGGGGCCTAGACGAGCATGAAGCATTCAATCTGATCAAACAGGATATTGTTAATGCTCCGTCTTTAGCAACCCTGAATTTTTCAGAATCTTTCATCTTATACACATTCGCCTCAGAAAAATCATATGCCGCGATTCTAACTCAAGCGAATCAAGAGAAAGCAGAAGCTCCAATCACATTTTTTAGCTCTAATTTACAAGGGGCTAAACTCAATTATTCAGACTTAGAGAAACAGGCATACACCGTTTTCAAAGCAATCAAGTATTTCAGACCTTTCTTACTTAAAACCCATACCAAGGTCCTAGTACCGTTTCCAGCAGTAAGAAATCTTTTAATACAGAAAGATGTGGGTGAAAAAAGAGCGAATTGGATCACTGCTTTACAAGAATATGACCTTGAAATCAAACCAGCAAGCATTGTGAGAGGCCAAGGCTTCTGTAAAATGTTGGCTGGAGCATCGCATATTCCTGAAAGCTCATCTGAGGAAGTACAAACATATGAGGTAAGCCTAAACGATATAGAATCTTTATACGCTGACACCATTTATTATCTCAAAAACAGGTATGCTCCAGCACACCTGGATCACACCAAGAAAAGAGCCTTGAGATTAAAGGCTAAACAGTATCAGCTCATAAATGATGTTCTGTTTAAAAGAAATTATGATTCTGTGCTTCTTAGGTGTCTCGAGAAAACTGAAGCCGAAAAGGTTTTGCAGGAACTCCATGATGGACCTACAGGCGGACACTATGCTGGAGATGCCACCGCACACAAGATCTTACGTGCGAGGTATTATTGGCCCACACTTTTCAAGGACTCACACAGTTACGTGAGGAAATGCCGAATCTGCCAAACTACTGCAAGGAGACAAAGGAAACTGTCCATGCCACTACAGCTGGTAAACATTGAGCAACCATTCAGTCAATGGGGCTTGGACATAATAGGTTAGATCGTTCCTCACTCTTCTAAGCAGCATAGGTATATCCTCACGGCAACTGATTATTTTACTAAATGTGTAGAAGCGGTACCTCTCAAGACAACTAATTCTAAAAACATCATTGAATTCATTGATCAATTTATAATCACTAGATTTGGATTGCCGTCAGATCTAATTTTTTATAATGCTTCTTACTTTTCTGGGAATGCAATGACTGATTTCGCACTTAAAAGAGGATTCAAACTAAAATATTCGTCCAACTACTATCCGCAAGGAAACGGATTGGCTGAGTCAACAATAAAAAACTAATCAGGATTATTAAAAGGACCATTGACCAGAGCCAGAAGAATTGGCACAAAACCTTGGTAAATGCTTTATGGGCAGATAGAATAACGAAGAAAGCTTCAATCGGCACTTCTCCCTTTAACTTAGTTTATGGGAAGGAAGTGGTTCTTCCAACTCACTTAATGATTCCCTCCTTGTCTTTAGTACAGTACATCGATGAGGTATCTATTTCCTCCTTACAATTAAGACAAATGGAAATAATTAAATTGGAAGAACAAGCTAAGAAAACCCATGCTCATCACCAAGCACTAACAAAATCCTCTTTTGACTCAAGCATAATGACCAGAAAAAACTTTCATATGGGAGATCTAGTTTTGAAATGGGATAAGGCTCATGAAGAGAAAGGCAAACATACAAAATTCCAGAAAATGTGGCTTGGTCCTTTTCAGATTGTAGAAGTCATAGGCCCATCAACGTTTGTGTTGCAGGATTTAGCAGGTAGAAAGGATTCTTTGCCTGTTAATGGACAAATCCTGAAAATATATTTTCCATAGAAGGTTACTCTTCTATTTTTTGTAGGATAGCTTTTTGTTTTTTCTTTCTTAGAAATAAAACCAGTTGTAGATGGTTACTACAGGAATTCACTTTAAATGGACACCAAATCCTCTGTTAGATTTTGATTTTTCACTTGTACAAACAGTAAAATATTTTCGAAAAATCTGATCTTTATTATTGACGGATAGAGTCCAAATTTACCCTAGATATGATACTAGTTCTAACTTCAAAAATTTTACGAAAGAAACCTTTGGCAAAAAACTTGTTTTATATCAGCACAATGAAAGTTATCAATAATAAAATGAGTATTCTCTGTAAAACTGCTATTTTCCAAACTCTATTATTATCGTCCAGAACTTTCTTAAGGAAAAGCAATGGGTTCCTCCCTGCTAAAGAAAATCGCAACATTCAGAAAAGTAATCCGAGAAAGCACTATATCTCAAAGAATAAGAGGTCTCATCACGAGCCGGCTTATCATGATCACAGATATTATAACTTGCTGACTTTGCCAACACTGTCCACCAAAACAGGGCAATGACTTAAAATTGTTGCAATCAAAAGACAAGGGGTCTCATCATGAGCCAGCTTGTTTAGCAAAAGTATAAATCAAGTGAATGACTGTGTCATAATTTGGCCACCAAACCAAGACATTGTTCTTTAGAGAATAAAAAAGAAAAAGTATCAAAATGGGTTTTCCTCTGAAAAAGTTGTAGATAGCTTTAAGCAGGATAAAGGATCATTGCTGGGTAACAGGTAACCCTTTCGAGGCTATGGACGCATGCTCGCAGCAGAGGCTCTACCTACAGTAAATGAGCATATTTTAAAGGACCAGCATAGCAGAGATGACCTCATTTATCTTTAAAAAGGACCAAGTAATGGCTGGTGTAAATACAAGGGCTAAACCTGAGGAAGCGAACGATTGGAATAGAGAAAGGTTGAAATAAAGTATCATTGATAGGATAAGACATAATGTACTCTATCTGTCCATAACAAAGTTTAGACTGATGAAAATTTTTCTGTTTCGGAAGTTGAAGTTCAATAGAAAGTCAGAGATAACTAGTTCTTCCCAGTGAATCGCCATTGTTGTGGTCACCAACAACCCCGCTCTTTTGTTTAGTATTAGTAAAAACACCAAGAAAATAGGGGACCCTTAGTAAAAAATTCAAACAAACATCCCCATGAACATTTTTGTTTTTCCTTAGAATTTTATCGCAGCAAAGCAAAGGAAACACTTCTTTTATGAGCATAACAAACCATGAAGAAGCGATGCTAAATTCATCGCATCGCATTTACCATAAGCGCTCTTAAATGAAAAGCTGAAGAAATTCCCGACGGCCGATGTGCGACGTTGCATATCGTAGCAGTCGCATAGAGTAGAACACAATGACTAATATCTGCGATCTGCGATTTGCGATCTGTGATCCACAATCTACGATCTGCAATCTGCGATGAGCCGATATTGCGATACCACAATACTATAACACAAATCTGTGATCTCCGATGAGTGCGAATTTTTCTCGGCACAGTATTCAAGGAAAACTGCCCATTAATCAGAGTTAAGTGCGCACCTGTAAGAAGGAAATTAATGATTGTACGAATGGCTGCTTTTCATTTTTCGAAGAGTCAGTTCTCTTTGAATGTCATGATTATACACACGCAAGATCTGAAGCTTTCATGTCAACCTTTACTTTCATTTACTCTTTTCCATTACGCAAACTATAAAACAGGAGATAACATGGAGCAATTTTTGCAGGAAACATCCAAGGAAAAGGGGAAAGCGCCAATGCTCAGAGAACACAGAAGAGACCTCTTTAGAAGTGTGTGCCACATACGATAGGACTACAGATTCTAGAGTATCACTCAGCAGATGATAACGACCGATAGGTCATCTGAAGCTCAGAATCAAAGGCACACAAAAGTAGCATGATTACAAAGATACCTGAAACTTACACGCCAGAAAATCCCGGAATGAAGAACGAAGGCAGTTTTCAATCCAGAGAATTGGTCGGAAAATAAAGTCTTCTGCCTCATCAAGTCGTTCGCAAAGACAGAAATCGAAATAGAAAAAGCAAAACTAGTTTGAGGAAAATTTGGGTTATTACCAAGTATACACTCAGTCAGCGGGAGATTCTCTAAAAAATCTGATAGTTTACCAAAAAGTGGTGCCAGCCCTTGTTACTTCTATTTTTATAGCACACATGAAAGGGGAAAGGAAACCAACCGACTCTTCTCAGATGAATGTTGCACACTTACAGCACTAAGGAGAAAATACAGAAATAGTTCAGAGTTAGATTTAATTTTAGAAATAGCCTGCTTTATCAAAAGGACGGTCATTTGAAAACCGGATCCTAAATTTATGTAATCAAGTTAATTAGTTAGAAATATTTAAACCCTTCTCAGGCATTTAGAGAAGGGTCCGGAGATTTGTCAAAAACTCATCCTCGGAACATGCACTTTTGCGTCCTCGGAGGTGGTTTTGATGAATGGATGGATCAAGGTTTATTAATGTTTGCATCTGATATCTGCTACTGATGTTGCACTTCTGTACTCTTAGTAGAGGTTAGAACAAGGAGAGGTAAATCATTGTTGCTTGAAGCTTATGAGTGGAACCAGTCATAAATGGTACTTTTATCTCTTGACTATTCCTGCTTATGTTCTTTAAGTGATTGATAGTTTCAGTTGTTTATATGTCATTATATGGATGTATGGGTTATCATTTGGCACTTTTGTACGGTGGAGTCATATTGTTCATGTCTGACATATGAGTAACTTATTATGCGATATGTTGTTCACAACTGTTTTGCCTAACTTCTTATGCAAAATAGTTTATCTTTAATGATTTCTATTCTTATGATAGCTGAATGATCTTTATTACCAGTTATTGTTCGAAATCTGTTTAGATCGCATAATAGGAGATATATACCCCGGGTTAGTGTAGATTAGATGTGTTGTTTCTCACTAGATTACAATAGCATAGAGTTAGTTTAAAGAGTCTAAATTAGATTAGCTTTAAATTCCTCTTAGATCAGCATAGTTCAAACTCTACACGCACACGCACACCCAAGATTAGGAAACTGGTCCCGTCATCCCCAGTCGGACCCGCTATACCAAACGGATAAGGAGCTGCCAACCAAGGTCCGGACCGGGTGGGTATCCCCCTTGTTGTCGACCCGATTTTCGGGGCTTCAACACCTTGGCATAAATCTTGCTAGTGATAATCCTAATTAATGTGAATTTGTAGTTGTTGGACTTTGTAAATACTATAGTGTTATGCTTTACTCACTTCTGAAGTCATACATGCTTACAACATTCCAGTTTGCAGAAAGTGTTCCACCCTGGTGTATTTTTCTTTATAGATTTGAATGGTTTCCATGCTATGTGGTGGTGTTAAGTTTTTCGATCTTTGAAGGAACTCTCTCTCTCTCTCTCTCTCTCTCTCTCTCCTATATATATATAAATATCTATTATATATATAATAATTTATTCGCAACTAGGATGACCGCACTATACTATACATTATTTATAATATATAATTGAGGAATTTCTTTAAGCATCGAAATTTATCTTAAATTTTAGAAACCTTAGCAAATGATACTACTGGTGACTCTTGTTTTTGGAATAAACATGGTAAATTATCCATCGTATGAATATTATCCCATAAAAGTTTCCATAATATAATATTATGAGGTATGGGGAAGACATCCATTTTAAATTTGGTTAAAATTTCTTGATATGAAGATGAATATTGGAGAAAAAACTTAGAGGGAGCAACCTTTTCTATTGATGTCAAAGCGGTAGAAAATGCAGAAAGGGGAAGCCACTAACAAGATGTATGGAGAGAATAAAAACCGATAAATCATTTATCAAAAGTGGATATCTAATTATTTCCATCAATAAAAAAGGGGGAGATTGTTGGAAATGGTTGTTATTGACGTCAAATGCTTTTAAATAAAAGAGAAATTTATATAGTCAAATAACATATCTTGATACCTTTTCAATGATATATGGCACACCTTATAGAAATATCGTTTTTGCACTTTTGATACTCCATTTAAATGGCCTATATTTGAATGCATATTTAATACAATTATCAAGATGAAATAAGTCCATCATATATATGGTTACAAATATTATTCTGATACCTTTCTAACAATATATGACATTGTCTCTACCTCTTCACAATTGATGAGAAATGTTCTTTTGAAAATTCATTATACATTCTTTCAACTACACAAGCCATCCCAACTAGTGGACAAATTGGCCCAATCTAGACCCTAAAAGCACTATAAATAGGCATGAGAAGGAGAATTTATATCCACTCTCTCAAGAAAATTCAAGTTTTTCTAAGCAACATAAAGTGTAATTTCAAGGTTCGTACCTCATTAACCATGTGAAGTGAAGCTGAGTTGCAGAGGTTTTGTGGGAAAGGTTTTTGGCATAATTTTGGAAGGGATTTTAGCACTCTTTGGGAAGGTTTTTGGGCCTTGTTATAAGGAAATTTGAAAATCTATTGTTGGGGATAACTTTCATCTCTATTGAAGCCAATTTTTATCCCTTTTGAAGGAAAGACTTCAATTATGTTGAGGTCAGCTCTTAGGTTTGTTCTGGGGGAGAAATTCTAGTATTAGAAGGATGATTTCAATCCTAATTTTAAGGTGGAGTCCTAGAATTTTGAAGGATAAATTCAATTCTATTTTGAGGGCCATGTTTTGGTGCATTAAAAGTCAAGTTGATATATGGTTTGAAGCCTTATTTGTGGTGCTTTGAAGGATGAGGTTAAGTCTAGTTTGTTGCCGAAGTTACAATCTTATTATAAACCAAGTTCTGTTTTTTGATGTGGATGATATCTATTAGAGAAATAATTTAAGTACCTTTAGAGGTCGATTCTAGTTGACTAAGGTAGTGTTAAGTGATCTATTATCTGAAGTAGATGTGATGTTAAGGTGAAAACATGACTAAGCCCTATGGTGGATAAAGATGCAATAACAAAAGGGTTATTGGGGACAACATGTTGGTAGGCTAATGGGATGCATAAGGTGAGTGTTTACTGAAAATTTTGATAAGCCATATGAAGCAAACCTTTAATGTTGTAAAGTTCTACTTTGTTCCAAGTGAGTTAAGAAGCCCTATGCGGTAGAAATAAGTGTACATTTTTTAGTATAAGTTTTGAGGTGGGAATACCTTCTCTTTCAACATATAATAGGTGGAATTAGTGACACTTAAACAGTCGATAACAAGAGTTGAAGAGGTTGAAGTTCCAGATGAGCATACATCTTTTTGATCAAAAAAAGAGAACTAAAATATAGGATATCAAGTCTAAAGAGTAAATTCAATAAATGTATTTGAAGAGTAGAAAGTTAATGTGTACATGTCAAGTGGCTATGATTATGATGGAAGGTGCAAACTTGAGTGTTTCATAGATAAATTAAAACTCATTGAAGAATTTGTTGAGGACTAGAAGTTATTGATGATATATCCAAAGAAAAACTTGAGGACATATGTTGGATGCCTATGTTGGTGCTAAGTTGGGGGTATTGGTGTCTCATCCAGGTTGGTGCTCAACTATGGGAATGAAATCTAATGTAGGTTGACACCTATAAAAGTTGTAATTTTGTGTTTATTTTTTACAAGGAAGTTTAGAAAATATTTTTATAGAAAATATTTTTAAAGAAAATTTATAAGTGTTTTGCATGTAAATATTTTTTTTTCATGATTTATCTGCATTAAACGTTTTAAAAGATACAAATAGTTAAAAAAATGAAATATTGATTCACCCTTGCCTTTCTCGATATTTCCAGCACTAGCTACGTGATGTTCCCCTTGAATTGTCTCATGTGGTGGCCTATAAGTCTAATTTAGCATGTGCATAGTAAATTTAAGGTTGATCTTTCAAAGGAACTTAGCTCAAGTGGTATGGTTTAAATTTGTGTCCCAAGTAGCATGTGTTGAAGTCCGTGGAGACATGTTTTCCTTTGTGGGATTTATGAAATAGTACTACTAACGGTGGAACACTAGGAATTGTTTCTACGAAGTTACTGATTGTTCATCGTGGAATGTACTCACTTTTATTCAAAAAAAAAGTAAATGTAATATTGAGTTGGATACATTGTATACTATTTCTACTTCCCTAGATAATTATCGAGTACAATGTATGAAAGCAATGTAGTTTAGTGGATAGAAGTAGGTCCACAAGATGACCAGTTAAGCATTCTTCATGGTTAGATTTATGTTAGGCCTTGGAGTATAATATGTTCCCATTCTACATGAGGTATTAGTTGTATGATTAATTTCAAGCTATACATGACAATAGTTGAGGTGAACGGAGGAGAATTGGCACTTCGTCATATGAAAATTCTAATCCATTGTTCTTGTTTGAGAAAACCATGTATTGGTTGTAGGCTAATTTTGTGGAGTGAAATGATGAGTTTCGAGTATGGATAATAGAGAAGTATTAGAGAAAAAAAATAGGACTTTGGAGTTTTGTACAAAGAGAGCATGTGATAATACTTGTGATTGAAACAACATAAATAGTGCATGTAGAGACACTATAGATATAATGGTATCGGATGGAGCAATAATGATAGAGGTTGGATGATGGTGGAGAAACATAGGTATAATTGTGTGATTTGAATAAAATCAACTCATGGGCATTGTGTCATGTGAGTCACATCATGTACTTGTAAGCAAGTCAATGTCGTGTTTAACTTGATGACATGGTCCCTGAAAATTTGTATTACTTAGTATCTCTATGGGTTGAAGTGTGTTATATGTAGGGAATATTATTGTAGGACCTAGAGAATGACACATACCCCTTTATCACTTGCCTCTAATAATGACTTGATATTTTGTTTACTTTAGTTCCACAACATTTGTTAGAGAGTTCTTCAACACTTGGAGGAGTAGGCCATGTGTTGGTTGGATACTCTTTGAGTGGACCATATTGTTGGTTGTAGAGTATGGGGATGATGTTTTTAATTTACGGGGATTTCATCAATAAGTTAAAAGAACCATGTACAGAAACGAACATCCTAATAGACTAGTAGGTGCAATGGTTAGGTACATATGCATTCCAATGGATAATTGTTTCTTTATATTAATGTCAATAATTTGGTGATGTTTGCATGATCAAGTAAAAGGTGAAGTTCCAAGATAAAAGAATAATAGACTTTGATATTGTGGAGGTTCTCCAATTTGTATTGGAGCATGTGCTACAGTGAAGATGTAGTTGAAGATACCCAAAGAATAAAGGTTAATATAAGTGGCCATTAAGGGGGATGTTGAAGTATATAACCTTTAATTCTATTATGCATGTATGATCATATTTTAATATTAATTTTATTGGACATTGTTGGGTAGAGTTGTAGACTCTAGGAGGAATTTGTTCCTATTAATCAGGAGGTTGTTGAAGCCTAGTTGGATGGAGATATTTTCTTCAATTAATTACCTTCCTAATTTAATAACATCATTAAATTAAAATGAAACTAATTAAATTTATATGTGTAACATTAATTAATTAATATACAACTCTGAAAACATTTTATTGTGGGAGATAAAATTTACTCTCTAACTTGACATGATGAAATCCATCAAAATATATAAATATAATATGATTGTTATTAATCATTTCTTCTCTTTTCAATTACGCATTTTTAGTATTATCATAATAATGTGCATCAACTCTTATTAGTCCCTACTTGGGACTATTAACGGTCAATAGAGCATTCACAATCTATTAATCTTTTCTTTGACCAAAGATATTTATGTATATCAAAACTTTAACCAATGTTTTAATATTAGAAAATAATATAAAATATATTATGTAACTTTTTATTGGTCAACAAGGTTTGGAGTCTTATTGCAAGACTTACGTATTCCAATGCATTTATTTTACAATATCTTTAAGTTTGCATCTATTCAGGTAATTGAAAACTTTGGATATCTACACTTTGGCATATCTCAAGTTTGCATCCATGCAGGTAATTACAAACTTTGCATATCTTGACTTTGGCTGGCTAGTAGGTAGTTCTAAACTTTGGATAAGACATCCAAACTATTTTATATAAATTTAAAAATTACGAAGTTGGAATATATAGATAAATAGTTTTATATAAGTTAAAACAAAAAACAAAATTGGAATATCTAAATTTTTTGTTGGCCAGCATTTCTAAAAAATATACAAAATACTATCATATTTTTAACTTCCACGTTGTTGTTGGCATTGTTTCCACAATGTTCGAATCTACCTAGCTATCTATTTTATTACTGGATTGTTTTTGGCACCTGACCTGCATTATTGATTCCACTAAAACTCTAGAACCATTCTTGGTAACACAATGATATATTTCTTGATAATGCAATGATATATTTTATTCCTGTAAACATGGAAGTCTATCAGGCTTCCCATTTAGACATGGATTTGCAAACTAAAGGTATGTCATTGCTGCATGCAGATTGAAGATATGCTTTTGCCTATATCTTCCCATTTAAGCGTTGCTAGATCATTTTGTTTACAGTTGCTGGATCAGTTTGTTGCTGCTACAAACAAACTAAAGGTATGCTTTTACATATATTCATTTTTATTTTACATATATGTTCCCCTTTAAAGGTTTTTCGATCACTTTGTTGTTGTTGCGAACTGAACACTAAAATCCTCTGATTTTTCTAGATATAGACTTCTTGACAATGCTCCTCTAAGAAGTTCTCCTTAATGTGAGTTATTTGTTCTTTCTTCAAGTTGTAAAAGGAAGGTGAAACCAACCTATTTGCTCCACCTAACTATCTTTTCATTGTTGTTGGCAGGCGCGAGTTAGCTACACTTTCTCATGGTGGGTTGGGAAATTTCTGCTGGTGGTTTGTTTCAGGTTTTGTGAGAATAATAATGATTTTCCATATGAATCTATCCATGCACAATTAATTTGATGCCTTTGATTGCTCATGAAAATGAAAATGGCATGTTTACTTACACACATAGCAAGTACAGGTGACTATTTGCTCATCTTCACATCCTACGGGCCATGATATAGCAAGCATGGATTAACCTCCATTACAAGAGTTCCATTGAAAATGTTTTTGGTCGAGTTTGCACTCGAATAACTTTTGTTCTTCATGAATTCTAGAATATTTTCAAAGGATTCGAATGATGGACATGTTCCCATGTCTACCTCAGGATCAAGATGATAGCTGGGATATGGGGATATAACTTTGGGATTATCAGTCGCTTTGGGTGTGTAGAATAGAACTATGTAGAAAATATATATTTGTAGGATGTTAATTTTACTTCCATTACATGTCTATGTGATTCTGTAATTAATTTTTTTTAAACATCAATTTTCTTACAATTCATGTGCAGAATGATAGAGAGGAAGATAAAAAAGAAAAATTAGCTTCCAAGTTCACTAACCTTAAAAAACTTACCTGGTGTGTAGAATACAAGAGTTCCTCAGTCACTAAATGAGGGTGCTAGTAGTTCAAGCACTTAGAGTACGAGTAGTGAAGAATAATTTTTTCTCATTCATTTCGAGAACCACCAACATAAGAGGAATTGCGTATTGAGCTGGAAGAAGATTAATATATAAGTACTGATTATTTTCTTGTTAATATAAATGGTAAAAGACATATGATCATCAATTGTAGGAGAATGGACGAGAAACTCATCCATGACTTTCCCCACCTAAATTTTTTTGGAGCTTGAGTTGTGCTATCTTTTTTTTTACCACCCATTGACTAAGTGGTTGGAAACAAAGGTCGTGACTCGAACTCACCTTATTGATCCAGAAGAAGCAAAGGTAGGGAAAATTTTAAGAACACCCCCTAAATTTATATGTATAATAAATGGGCGAATCTCAATGGTATATAGGAAAAATGGAAGGTGATTTCATCATTAATATAATATGTACATATAATTTTTTGGTGAATCTCTCGCTAGGCATGACGAATATTTTAATCAATTATAAAATCTTGTAAGATCTTGGTGATTCTTTCACTAAATAATAAAACATTGTAAAGTCCTAGTGAATCTTAGCATTGTGAACTCTTAAATACTTTTTCGAAAAAGTATAAAACCATATATGGCAAGAGCCACATGGTGGCAATATCACTATTTTTTTCACATTTTCACGACATGGAACTTGTTTATAAAATCATAAAAAATCCAACCAAGTCCCTTATAATATGCAGGTAATCTTATAACAGAGTCTGATACCTCTACTATGCTTGTCTTCATTCAAGTGTCATGGCTACTATACTTAACACTGTGAATCACAATTCTCTCAGAACTGAACTCTATAGTGTTATTAAAACCTTTGGAAATTGAATATGACAACTCTATAAAAAGGATTAGTGAAATAGAAGATTTTGTGAATGAGCCCACTAACTATCATTGCTAAAAAATCAATCTAGACTATAAAGTCTTCCATATTGATCACAATCGTGCTCACGATCAAGGGAGTGCGACCACCTGGCCTGACATAATGGCCATCATAGCTTCCAATAATCAACAACCACCTTGCAAGGACATCCTAGCTCATGTCTCATGAATTTTATTCATCAATCGTAACTGATATAAATCTTATAATGATAATATTAGAATCCTCTCCAGATTCACTGTTAATACAAGGGTAAAGGAAATTTTCTATCTCAAGGCGCTAGCCAATATCAACTTTGGTATTTGTGGCCCCTTTGTGTGGATGTACCTACCCTGGCCCATTGTGTTTCTGCCTTGTAGCATAGTTCAAGGATCACAAGACTTTCGAATCTTCCTACTCCATTAGACACACTTTATATGCTATACATAGTGAATGGAAAAGAAGCGTTATAGAACACACAATTTCATAGGAGGAAGAAAAATCTTAGCCAGTTCAATATCAAAAACTTAACCATTGATTAATAAAGAATAACAAGTAGTGTAATGAATTGTTCCGAGTTATTTATTTACCAGATGTAAAAAACGTAGTGGAATGGAAAATATTACTTAGGTGACCCTTCAATATTTTCTACTAAAATGTTTGTGCATGTACATATGAAATTAAGAGCATTGTTGAATACAAAGTTTCCTTTTCTCTTGCCTCAATTTTGACAAATCTGTGTGAAATCAGCGTCACTTTGAATCTCCTTTCCTGTGTGGATGTTTTGACAAATCAATGTGAAATCAAAGTCACTTTTAATTTCCTTTCCTGTGAGGGATCGCATCCATGGTTGATTAGTAAAAGATAATCTATTGTATATTATCTTCAAGAAACTGACTACAATATATAGTGGAAATGAGACCTTGATTCTTATTCTGAATTTGAATATCTCAGGACAACATAAGAGATAAAAATGCATATGGCCTTGGTAGCTAGAAAACAATCACTCCATCATTACAATACCACTTAGATTTCGGCACTTAATCTAAATAATGGCACTAGTTGCAATACTTATTTGCATTAACACCATGGAAAAGCAACAACAATGTTTCAAAGCACACTTACTAAAAAATTTGTAACGTTCCGAGAATATTTAATGATAGCATCTGAACCTCGTAGCTATGGTGGGGAAACTAGGGAACACAAATCTTGGAAGATATCTCATACCAAATCCGAGGAAAAAATAAAAAAGGGAAAAAATCAAAATCTATAAATCAAGCAATGAATTGTTTACAAATCAAATACAATTCCCTTTAACTAACAGTTAAATTGTGGTGATATATTTAAATATTTAGTAAGAGGGGAACTTCAAACCATGGAATATTACCTTTGTCATTACTGTCATCCCCGAGTGACCAAGATTACAAATCAATACTTATGGAAAGATTGTAAGAAATTTTGTGAAATAGTAAAGCATAACCTCTATTTTCAAGCAACAAAATCAAGACATTGTTACATCAAGAGCCATAATTAATACAAAATCAATGAATCAAGTCCTTGTATAGCACAAGTTTGTTTCACAACCTCTATTTTCTCAATAACAAAATCAAGACATTGTATGTGGTTATTGCCAAAAGGAAACTGTGTTCTAATTTGGAAGAGGATCTTATCAAAAGACATGCATTTATGCAAAGCTACAAAACCTAATGGGTTACTGAAAAATAAGTTGGAATATGTGATCATGACACTTAAATTGAAAAAACATGCTTTCCTTCTAGAAACATTACAGCTATACAATGTTTTTTGAAAGAATTAGAATGTGAAATTGGGCCTTTCTATCAAGACAAATTTTCATTAACATAATGTACTTTCCTACCTGAAACGTTGTAGATATCCAAGAGAAACTTGCAAAGAATAAGAGAACTTAGCATAATGTACTTTCTTTCCTTCCTTAACATCTTAAAGATGTTCCCCAAGTCATCAAGTAAATTTCGAAGGAAATGAGATTTAGTAATAGTCCAATTCACAACTAAAGATGTGTCATAAATATGAGGGGGCATCTCCTCCAAATCACAAAAGTGCTCCAGGTTAAAATCTAGCATTATTGGAAGCTTAATGCTCGACTCGTGTTATTGAACTCTGACATTTTTCCAATCTTGACTAAAATCTTAAAGATAGCTTCTCTAAGTTCTACATGACTTTACTATGCTCTTGAAGTGGGGGCACATGCATCCTCTCTAAGTGAATAGTCTTAAACTAAGTGAAGATAAGGCCGATAGATCATTCAGTGTGGATCTCTATAACCCATAATTGAATACTATGTCTCTCTTGAACCCATAATTGAATATTTTAGGACTTTCAAATGTTTGATGGAACTCAAAAATGTTGGAAGAAAGTATTTGCTTACAGAAAAGAGTAAAACTAAATTCTCTGCTTGAGGACAATTGATGTCACATCACTAATACTTCTCCATGGAATCTGTATAGGTAAACCACAAATGCAAAATTCCATTAGAATATTGTGTTTATTGAATACACAAATGAAATCATTACATTTCTTTAAAATATCTTTTGAAATCAAAATTACCCAAATTTACATATCGTAACCTAGTGGGTTTTAGGATAAAATTCACCTGTGTCATTCACAGAAAGCATGAGAAAAAACCTAATACTATATATAAAACCAATAAAAATTCAAATTCATCACTTCTAGGGACCTCGTGACGACCCTGCCAATACACAATTATGTTCCTGTTTGCAGTTAGAAAAATTACCGAAATTACAATCTGTTTACTCCAACCTATGTTGGAAAGTTATAGAAGGATGACTAGTGCAATCAATGTGTTTACTACAACCTATGTTGGAAGTTATAGAACGATGATTAGTGCAATCAATCCATTCCTTTTAGCCCTGGATTTGTTTGTTTCAGTTTAAAATAGAAGTATACAAATATACTTGTCCAATGTCTATGCTTTAACCATTCACCTTAAGATGTTTTTACGATATAATTTCCTAAGTCTATTTAATATCTTCACTATCATAAAAACCAACCTATATCCATCTTAAATCCACATCTACCACTCTTAGAGGGATGGAATCTATTTATCCATATGAGCACTTGGTAGACCAAGAATTAAGATGGATCTAACATGATAGAATTTCCCCTTTAAATAGTCTATGCTCACATGAATAGCATGGTATTACCATGGGCCAATACCATGGGTTAACATAAACCTGCAACTTAAAAGTTACTATTAGTAATTTATAAAAATTAATAAAATTAATAGTTAATTTTTGTTTTATTTTTTATTTTAACCAAGCTAAATTTTTTAACATACATTAAATTATAACATCCATTGTTACTTTCGATCCACCAAGCCCCAAGAGGGATCAAATATTTTTCACTCTATGGTAGTTTGCATATCATAATATTTGAATGTTCGTAAATATAAGGTGACTTATGGAGTAAATATAAAAAAATGTTTTATTTGTTTACCATACCTCTAGTTTATTTATATTTTATTAATTTACAATCTCTCATCTTTTACAAATATGAGGTATTTTTTGCCTATAGCTGTATTCAACATTATTTTAAATACAACCTTTTCTCTTTTTGAGCTCAATAAATTATAAAACAAAGTAGGTTTTATTTATTTACATTATGTCCTAGTTTTTATTTATATTTAATATTTATTTACCATACCTTTTGAGTAAGTATAAAAATACCGTTTTGAGTTATATTTTAACATCGTCCTACTTTACATATATTTTTATTTGTTTACACCCTTGCATGTATATAAGGTGACTTATGGAGTAAATATAAAAAATGTTTTATTTATTTACCGTACCTCTCATTTATTTATATTTTTATTAATGTACCATATCTCTTTTATAAATATGGTATTTGGCACATAGGATTCACTTAAATAGAACCTATTTTTGAAAATTAGGGTGAATGGAAGGTTGTAACTCCTAATTTCAAGGGCTAAATTTACCTTTTTAACCCTCTCCCTTAAAATAAGGTGGGCTATTTGAGGTGATTTGTAAAAATATACTATGATACAAAATATTCGCCCAGTAACAATTTAAAACCCCTTAATTTTGGCAAAGGGCGAACATTCACCCTAAAATTTTCCATGGCCAAAGCCACTTGGTCACCCAACATCTCCTCCACCACAAACTTCCATTGCAACCATCCACACAAATGGTTGAATCTTCTTCTAGAGTCTTTCTAAAACTGTCATCAAAAAATGATTCAAGAGAGTGGGGGAACGTGGATTTTATTGAAGGCCATATGTCACCAAAGGTTTGTCTATTTTTATTTTAACTAGCATTTGCAGCCAAGGATGCAAAGGAAACGCTGTAAGGCATAGTGTGTCGAAGAATATTGAAATATGAATAGACTTATGTGGGTTTTTTTGAAAGCAAGGGTCGATGATGTCGAGTTTTAATTTGAGGAAGCCATGCCGAAAACTATTGAAAAGGAATGCAAGTAGCTGCAAATAAGCATTGAACATGTCTAGAGGCCTTTGCTTGTAGTTGGTAAAAATTGTGGAGTTAAAGGTGAAGATAAATGAATGAATCAATGCGAACAACAACGGGGCAACCATATTGATTTGGAAAGGGCTACCCAAGAAATCATTACTCAAATGGGAAATTAAATTAGTATGAAGATATACTAAAAACATGTAGTATATTAATTAAGGTCAATTGATTTTGTCAATAGAATATGTTAAAACCCATTGACAATGGACTTGGCGTGAGAATATAAACTATCAAAATGGTATTGATCTTGAAACATCCCTTTTTAAGTTTCAAATGTAAAACACAAATAGGTGTGAGGACGTAAAATATGAAAATGGTATTTGATGTTGAAACATCCTTTTTTAAGTGTGAAATGGAAAATACAAATAGTGTATTGTAACATCCTTTTTTCAAGTTTGAAATGAAAAATAAAAATAGTTGTGAGGACACAAGCCATGAAACGATATTTGATCTTGAAACATCATTTTTTAAGTTTGAAATGGAAAATACAAACAGTGAATTGTAACAAGAGAGGTTCGAGAAGGAATATAATAGCGTAAAGAAGATTGTGCTTGTCATTCCATATTTGAAGTTGTATGAAAACATTGTGGAGGAAGCGAATACATGAAGAAGCAGTAATGGACCTGCAAAATGTATGTTTTGTTAGAATTAGGAATATGTAAAGCAGTTGCGGAAATTTATCAGTAATACTTTGCAGGTGAGTTGTGTTAAAATGAAGCTAGAACTAATGGAAATGAAGTTACCTTTGCTATGGGGATCTATATATTGTTAGTGGAAGATGCATGGTGAATAATGGCAGGCTGAACACCATTTGGAGGTTAATACGTAGCTGGAGATGCATTTTTTTTTGCTTGCCAGGCTACTTGTTGTTGTGTAGGTAGGCTATTTTTGAGTCCATGTGGCCTGTTGCAAAAGAAAGAAAAGGTAAGAATGAGATGTATAGATAATATAAAGACATTCTAATATTTGATCATTTACTAATATTGATTAAAGTTGGTTGATGTTGAAAGATATGAAAAGCACGCTATGAAATAGAATGAGGTAACTAAATGGAGAAAATCTTTTGTTGATGTCAAAGCATGGGTTGGAACATATTATCTGGAGGCGGCATTGAACGAAGAATGTCTTCTGCGTGTTTTCTGCGAGCAATGTTTTTGTTGTCCTTCATTTTATTGTAATGATCGAAACTGAATGCAGGGTTAATCTGGAGATCTTGTAGAGAAGGCACTCTTGAAAGAGCTGTGAATGTGAGACCTTGACGTTCTATTTTTCCAATGTCAATTGTTGCTTTTGGAAGTGTCATACCTTGAGATATATGTATGGTTAAAGCCCAAGCCATCTTCAATGGAATTTGTGCACGTCCATTTCTTTTTACTG
>APFE031136783.1:0-24899 GCA_000404065.3 Pinus taeda | reverse complement strand
ATACATTTGGCTAAGAATCCGGCCTATCATAGTAAATCAAAGCATATACCGATCAAGTACCATTTTGTAAGACAGGTTTTCACTGAACGGGGAGTCTCTCTGGAAAAGGTGCATACAAAGGAGAATTGTGCAGACATGTTCACGAAACCAGTTTTGTTAGAGAAGCTACGTTGGTGTTTGGCTTCTCTTGGCTTGCAGAAAAGATAAAATAATAATAACAAGGCATCAGGCTAATTGTTGTCAAGGTGGAGATTGTTGAGATTTTCTGTTTATAGTAAAATAGGCAAAAACCTCTGAAGGTGACAACAATAGAAATTCAGTTCCTAGATTAGCTCCAGGTTGTTGGGAGGTGATTAGTGCCTCCTATATTTGATGTGAGTGAGTTAATGAGGTTGTTAGATTCTCTATGCTATATAACAGGCAACCATTCGGATGATGGCTAAGAGAGTGAGAGTTTTTTGTGAGGATTTCATTTTGTAATCTCCTGTTTGATTAATAAATTGTTGATGCCTATGTTTGGTGGAGATAGCCCAGATTGGTTAGGTGAACCAGGTTAAAAGTTGTGTCTTCTGTGCATGATTGATATGTTGTGTATTTTTTATTTAATTTAGCTGCGCATCTGCTTACCAACAATCCTTTATAAAAATTATAGTAAACCGAAAAAGGCACAAACAAGCACTGCTTCTTCTTCTTATGAGGAAGAAAATGACCCCATTTTGTGTAATCTTTGGCAACTTATATCTAGAAGAAGCCATCATAGACAAACTTAGCCAAATAAAAGGGCTTTCACTCAAAACCATACAACCTAAGATACGTAAAATTATCTCATGGAAAATTTTTCCCTTCCCTATCAAGAAAACTCTTCCTTTAGAGGTCAAAGAATTAGGTTCTCTTCCTAGAAAAAATTGTTTTACTTTCCTCACAAAGAAATCTTGAGTTTCATAAAATTACTTGGCCTTATGCTTTTAAAACAATGGGTACCATAAATATGCGTGCCCAACATTTGGTTCTACAGCAGTCCTAATTGGAAAATTCTCAAAAGCCTTGTTGAAAACTAGGGAAAAAATAAAATAAGAGGACATGTAAATGTTGAAAGTGTAAATAAGGTTATTCTTCATAATTATCATTGTTCTTGTAACAGTATGTAAAACACATGAAGAAAAATTAATTTTATTTTCTAGCATGTTTTTCATGATTTGTTTTGGTAAAAGGGAAATGTAAAACATCATGTTCTTCATGACTCTTGTAAAAGAAATAAATTCAAAGTTTGTCAAATGTCATTTGTCTCACGAAGATACCAAGTCTACCCTCCTACCCCTCAAGTCAGCTCGGCTACATATGGCACCCATTCACTTGTGGAGAAGACTATATATAGCCCATTCACATATCTCATTTGGAGAATATAACACATACTTACCTCTGATCCAAAACGACGGTGAAGAATGATTCTTGGATGCCGAAAATAGAAGCTAATAATCATCTCTTCTAGCCCTCGCTCTAGTGATCAAGGAGGCCGAAAGTCTGATCTTGAATCTGACATATTTATGTCTCTAACACAAAGTTCTCTATGGCAGAAAGCTCTGTAACTAATCCAAAGTTCTGAGGTTCCTTTTATGTAATATTGTGGCACAAATTTCTGAAGAGGATACAAAGTCTGAGGCACATAATTCTGTGATGATACCTAAGTTTAGTGGCTAAGATAGAGGCTGAAATTCGACGCTTTTGGATACCTATGATAGACTACATCAGCCATATTTTGTGAGCAGATTTGGGAGTCACTTTGTCTTGCTATGCTGGAGGGCTGACTTGGTACTTGGATAGTTGGTCTAATGGTCAGTTTTTTCATGACTTGGAATTCTTTTGTTGACAATAATTCTATAAGGAAAGGATTGTTGGGTTTTCCCCTTGTGGGTTTTGCCCTGGCCTCTTGCCTAATTTTTGGTGTCTATTCTTTTTGTACATGTACTTGTATAATTTCTTGATGACCTTATGAATGAAGTAAATGATAAATGAAAAACATATATAATCAGTCACAAGTAATTATTGTGCTCAGAAATTCAATCATCCATCCGAATTTCAACAGTAAAATCTCTTGATTTTTTTGTGCCCAAGCAATTGGTGTGGAATTTCATTCGAAACCAACTTAGTCAACAAAAAACTGCCCTCTTTTGCAAAGTATAATAGATGATAAAGACTTCATACCTATACATACAAGTTGTGAACTCCCATCCGATCAGTTTGCAAACAACCATCTTATTTCTCAATAATAAATAGGGATAAACCAACTCCAAAGTATCCCCTTAATATGGATTTCTAGCTTTAGATTTGCATTGTACCAATCATTCGTTGAAAAAATAAAAATCACCACCATGATCATTGAGGAAGGCTTTAGCCTTCGACATTTTAGACATCTTTGTGGGCTTTGAAAGCCTCAATATTCTCTTGAAGACATTAGGAGTAAGGGATACCTAGATTTTCCCCTTTGTTCAACTTTATCATCCAGTATTTGGAATAATTTTTGGCACACCTTTTTGACAGCTTCTTGTAAATCACAAGCCTCTATTACATAGTCACCAACCACGATGGAAACATTACATTTTTCCTATGTTCTTCCTCTGGTTGTTCTGAATGCCACTAGTTTGGAGTCAACCACTGGAGCTATGTAGTTCATAGTGTTGCCAAAGAATGGTTCACTCCCCCTGGGTGGTGTTGAGTTATGGAAAAGGTATGAATTTGCCATTTATTTCCTTTCTTTTTCTTTTATCATAACTCCTTTCATTCCTAAAATGATAATATATCAAAGAATTATAGTAAAAATTAGGGAGTTATTTATTATTGTGAATTCGTTAATTATTGTCTTTTTCTATGCAGAAAATAAAAGAAATGGAAAACTTCCATTTTGAAGGAAAAGACAAAACATAGTAATTGTTGTTCCTTCACTAGAAAACCATATCGAGACAAGCAGATCAAGATTAGAGCGCATAGTTTAGGATAAGGATGGAAAATCGCAACATTAATGCAAGAAGACAAAAGGATTGACCGGAGTTAGAAGATGGAGCGTATCCCTCAAGATCTCTTGATCTTGGGGGATTGTTATTTTACAGTTTATCGGTTATTCATTTTTTTATCCGCCTGTCCATTATAAAAGGGACATTGCTTTTAAAGATTAGGGGATTATCATTTACTGTTATTCAGAATTCGTTGTTATATTTCCTTTGATTATCAACTCTCGTTGATTAAAACAGAGTACGATTTCCTGTAACATTTTCATATGATTAATACATAAGTCAGTTGTTGTTCAGTTCGTTTATACCAAAGTAGTTCAGTGGTGCTTCAGTAGCGGCTAAGGGCCCGGCCCTGGTGGATCCACTTGCTAACTATACAATTACTTTCAATCGCAGTCGTGTGATGGTTTGGTTTGGTTTTCATTCATTTACATCGCATTACTTTATTGTTCTTTGTTTCCAAAGTTTATAGATTGTTTCATTGTATATGTTCTAACTGAATCATGTTGTCGTTCCTTTTTATCATAACAAGATTATTATCTTGAGAAACTATATTGTTATGCTGTTCATTTCAATTTTAAAGCTTCGTTGTTCATTCCATTAAATTGACTTTGTTGTTCATTGCAGATTGTTGTTCATTTCTACTGAATAAGATTGTTGTTCATTTCTACCGAATAACATTGTTCTCTGTTTCTAATAGATCACATTGTTGTTCATTTATTTTCTGCAAGTATTTGGTTTTGCCTTTTAGTATCGTTACAGTTAGAGCATTTATTCCATTTTCTACTAGCAGCATTGTTGATTTGATTCCTTGTCATTTCCAATTAAGTTGTTTTAGTGTGGAGTGTGAGATCAACAACTGTAAAGAACATTGGCTACTATTGTCTAAATTCTCAGATTGAAAATCTTGTTTCTATTTTATTGCATTTTCATCAGTTTCCAAAGGAAAGAGTTATTGCTACTACATCCTTAACTGATAGTTGTTGTTAATTTCTTGAATCAATGATTTAGTTTCAGAACGTTGAGTTTCTGTTAATTGCAAATAGGTTTTACTTTAGCATCTGTTTACTCTTGTATTGAAACATTGTACTGCAATTGGAAAACATTACTCTTGGATTAAATTGATGCCTCAAATTGAGTAAACTCTTGAAATAGAAAATCGTTCCTAGATTGATAATTAATGTAGGATAAATAAGAGTTAAAAAGACACCTTTTATACCTCAACAGGTGGTATCTCTCAAATATGGTTTCAACAAGATAAATACTAACATCCTTTTAGAACAAATACTTGAATCCTTTGGCATATTATGATATCAATGAAAATCTTTGAAATTTAAAGGGAAAGAGTGGTGGAAGTTAAAAGATCATTTATTGCTTTTGTTTTTTATTATACAAAATTTAATAACCAAAGAGTAGGTGTCATCAAATGAGAACACAATAGTCTAAATTTCTGGCCTCAAATCATGTGAGTGGAGGCAAGTAGTCGATGGGTGAAAACAATTTATTTTGCACTTCACATATGCAGGTGATGCAAAGGTGCAATTTACGGCAATGATCACAGCCAAACATGTGGTGGAGGAACACAAGAAAAAGAAAGTGGGAAGGGATTGCATGCTAAGGCACGTGCAAATGTAGTGCTACAGATTGCAAGAGTGTGGGTGATGAAGAGGGCAAAGTAGGATGTGGCATGGAGGAGGTAAGGTATGCGAGGGTGTGAAGGTAGGGCTCTCTCTGTAGTGCTCAGTGTTCTGTAGGGATGCAGTGGTAAAGAGTGTAGAAGGGGAGAATGGGAAGGTTTGCCTTAAGTGAGAAGGTCACGAGAGAGTCATGAGGGAAGGTTTACCCTACATGAGAGATTTTTCCTACTTGAGAGACTCTCAACAAAACAAAACCTTTGCACTCCCTTAGACAAAAAGATTGATTTTTGCTTTGGAACAGAAGCACACCTAGAAATTTACAAAGATTGCCTTTTATCACTCAAGGTACTTGTTACCCACCAAAAGTGAGTGACTCCTACAAGAATTTTGTCCCCTATTCATCTTTTTCAGTTGGCAGCTAGTAGTTCCTGAGAGACACTTTGTAGCCAATGTGATGTGCCATTCATATATCCGCCACCTGCATCATTCATATGTTTCCTCACCCATTTATCAAGAGCACATGTTGGAAGGTGGGCTTCTGATCAAAAGGTACTTTTTGCATTTTGCAATTGAGTGCTTATGCTTGTTTATATTTGGGCATTTTGACATGGATTATTGGGTAACTTGGAAGAATGAATGGTCGTGGTTGTAGTATTGTTCCCTCACCTTAAATGTGGGGTTAATTTTCAATCCTAGTCCAGTGGGACCTCCCCTAATGGCATATAGCATTAGGAAGGGGCACTACTTGGGAAGCCATGATTGAAATATCGTAGCCCCATCTATCCCTATTCCATACTTATCACTTTCCATCTTACACTACAAGCCCTTATTCCACCTCCCTTCTTTGGGTCAACTGGCCATTTGTTCATTGGGATTTGGCATACACACATACTCATACCTTATGTAGGGTCCCGAAGGGTTTGGAAATGCACCTTGGAAGTGTTTGCCAGATAAATCATTCTTGAGGACAAGATCGATCTCCCTAGTATCAACTGATATCTAGCAACAAGCAGGACAAGCAAATCTATCTTTCTCTAAACATATTATGATTCATTAATAAAAATTAAGAGGTGTTTTAGACCCTACCTTAAGTCCAACGCTAGTTTGTGGCAGTCATGCGCCAACAGCTTCAAAAGAGTTTCTTTTTAAGAACCTACAATCACAAACAAACACACATCAAAGAACACCTGCATAGCTAATATAATAAATCATATTCATCATGGTGATCAAGGAATCCATGAAACAAACCATAAGACACAGCTTATTGAGAAAAATAAACTTGATTGTATTAACTTTGAAATAGAATAACTTTACAACCTTGGTGCCTTGATGTTGTACAACCTCTTCCCAGGGTCCAAACAGGAATCTCCTCTACTTTGACAAGCCTCACTTTCTTCCAAATGAGATAAAAAGGTATGTAATCTCTCCTCTCAAAAACTCAATTAGGAAGACTAAGTTCCAGCAGCATTTACCCTCAAAAATATTCAGATTTCAACCTCCCGAGTAACCAGCCCAAAGCTTCATTTTATAATGCAAAGGAAGGAAGTTACAGGTCCACCATTGAAGGGATAGAGTCCTCCTTCAAGGGGATAAGCTCCTCACATCAAGGGGTTAGCTCCTAAAGGTATGGGATGCATGAACCCTTAAGGACCAAACTTGCCACCGCAATATTCCCTCTAGAAACTTCCAAAAATGACTCAAAGTGAGTTTTTAAGAATGTACTTGCGCCTTTTTAACTTTTACATGGGTTCGTACCCATTAACACAGATACAGAGTGGTCAGGTGCGTAGGGGACATGACCAATAGGTGTGGTACCGTAGGTAATGCTAAGAGAAAGTGTGAAACCGAAGTTTTAGAGATTTTTAAGGTCTTTCTCTTATTTTCAAGGCTTGATATGAAGAACTAAGGTTTAAGACTTGCAAAGGAGGAATGTATGAGTTGTGATAGACTCATATTAATTGAAGAATGTCAAAGTGACAAATTTTGTGCAACTGATTTCCCCCTAAAGTGCGAAGTCTATAATAGATGAGGATGGTTTTTGTCATCTAAGAAGAGTGAAGTACTTTATCATTTCAAGGATCTTCCTGTGGATACCCCGGTTGGAACCTGTAAAAACATTCAATGCAAAATATATATATATATTAACATATCATCGCTAAGGTAGGCATTCCCATACTCAGATTAAAACTGACTAGAAAACTATCTAAACTGCTCTGATACAGGAATGATTTTGTAATACATCACAAGTATAGACATATGTAGACACACTATGGGCGCAGCCATCTGTTTATGAATAGTCCACTATATAATGAATAACAAAATTCCTCACAGCCTGGATGGTGGAAACTAGATCCAGGGCCTTGATTTCTGCTTCCTGAACTAGTACGATTCTATCCATGTGAATGAATGTGTCGAAGTCGAACATGGTAGAAACCACTTGATTTCCAGTCAATGATGTAAACTGTTAGCAAGTGTGAGAGGAACCACCAGTAATTTCAATGACCCTCAAAGTATTCAGTACAATCCATGAAATGTAAATAAATGAGTTGATGTCGAACACGACACAGAATCCTTTGATCGAAGTTCAATGATGCAACCTGTCGTCAAAGGCAAGAAACCTGCCATTGAGGCATGCAGATTCCAAGGTACTAACGATTCCTAGATCATTTTTCTAGATAATGAGTTGGAGTCGATAGAAAGCGATCCATCGTAGGCAAGCCCACAACACGAAATCATAGATCAAGTTTTGAAGAAATATATTTTCCAAGGACTAACTCAAGTATGATCAAAATGGATGATAGATATTTTGCAAATGAATGGTTTATTTGAACTGACCTCTTGAACACATAACGACACTGCAGATGGTTTGGTGACAGTTGACCCAAAGCTAATACCCGGAAACCGGCTGAAGACTTTCAATATGGTTTGATTAACTGTTAGGCAAAGGATTTCCCAACCCAGGTGAACAAAAAGTGTCTTGTTCAAGAGTGGTTAACTGCTTTTCTAAACACAAAGTATAACAAACAGGTTCATTTTTCTCTCTTTTCCCCCACCATTTCTGCCAAGTACCTCTTTATTTTTGACAAGCTTGAGGAGGATAACATTTGCTTGATTATAAGCTCATCCTTCGGATGAGTCCAACTTAGTTTAAAATTCGAACCCTAAGAAGGAGTGGTCCGTTCCTGTCTGAAATTGAACAGGTCTTTTACTGTTAAATTTTAACGAGTCCAGTATAGGATAAACTCGGTGTTTTTAAATTTTAGGGAGTCAAAAGAAAAACTTAAGGAAACTCCATGGTTGTCATTTTTCGTAAATTTGTGTCTCACAAGCCCGAAAAATTATAAAATAATACTTGAGAGAACCGCTTGATCATTACGATCACGGAGTACTTTTCATAATTAGTGTCTTCAATCTGAAAAAGTAAAAAAGCGATCGAAAACATGTCGTTTTATTACCAATATCGAACTTGAAACGACAGAAGTCCGGGAATCTTTTCATGTTTATATGGTTAGAAAAGAACTGTAAGTGGACCGTCCTTTTTAATTCTGTTTTAATGAGTTTAAAAAGAAAAACTCGACAATCTTTTCATATTTTACGAGTTAGAAAGGAGCTTAAAGAGGACTCTATGTTTTGCTTTTTCGTAAATTTTGAAAGAGCCCGAAAAAGTGAAAAATTATGCTCTTCGTTGAAAATGATCAATTCTCCCTGAAAACCCAATATTCTGCACAAAAACTCAAAACATTACTCATACCTGTTTAAAATTAATAAAAATGCATCAAAAGTGACCTTTTTAAAGTGAAAAATAAACAAATTAAAAATTCATTTATTCAAAAAAGCTTATAAAAGGGGCTTTTGTAAATTCATTTTTACAGTTTGACTTCAGAGTGAAAAGTAAGAGCTTTTGGTAAGAAACTTCCTGTGAAGATTGCGGAAAATCTGACCGTTGGAATCGAGAACCGTCCTCTCTAGGTAATCCACATCATCCTTATCTTGCATTTCAACCGTTTAATTTTCTTTCTAGGGCTTTAAAATTATTTTTTTAAGGAAAATTTTGGTTTAAAAATCGCTTGCGGGGGGTGCGTAGGTGCAGCATGTGGCCCCTGCGAACCCTGACTTTTTCGTATATAAGAAAAAGTAGGGGCCCCGCACCTGCTCTTAAGGAAAAGTGTGAACCTATGCACTGTTTCTAATTGGTGGGTGCGGACCCCGCGAAATACGCTTTAAACCCCTAAATTTCTTCATTTTCGCCCAAAAATTTTGAAATTACAATGTTCTAATCCGCCTTTTTTGCAATGTAGGTACACAAAATGCTTGTTTGGCAGGAATAGGAACACGAAGATGTGTATCAAGCCGCATTACTTCATCCACATTCAATACAGGCATTAAGAGCATACGGATTATTGAAATTCTGGGCCATACCCGGCATGAGAGCTCAGGTAGACTTTCTGCAATGGCTGGTAGACAGGTGGAGCACACAGGACTAGTGTTTCATAATTGGTGGCCTCTGGCTTGAAATCGAGTCAGAGGAAATTTATTTCCTTACTGGTTTTCCTAAGAGAGGCGAAAGATTATCTCTATTCGGGACTAGGCCAGGTGGCCAGTCTGTTGCTAGTCTCTGACTAGAGTTTTGTAATGTCCAAACTGCAGAAAAATGGATAGATGTTAAGACCATCTCCTGTCCTAAACTTAAAGTGATCACATTTCCTGTCACCAGACTATGCGGGAGCGCATCATTGCTTCTATCTACCGGTTCCCAAATACACATGGTAGTAGACTGCTTCCGAGGCACCATCTTCAACTGGTGCGATGCCGTGTTGGCGAATGTGAAAGGCCAACTGACTAGGGCAAATAACGGACAACTAAAGAACTTTGGATATGGTTACTTAGTTGTGAGTTTTGGCCTAGAGAGGGTACCTATGTTGGTCCCACAGCAACTTTCCATTGAGGCTGGACTTCCCCGAGATCCTAGGATTATGCGCTGGGTTGCAGTCATGGCTCATCATCCTGAGGAGGGTACAGAGGTTGTTCGATTTCCACCAGAGTATTTTCGTTGCTTGGGGAACCAAATTTTCACGATTCAGGACTTTCCATATGTTGGGATGGATTATCGTGGTGATCCAGACATGTCTCTTCCACCAAGAGAGAAATGGGATGACTCAGGTAAAATTATTTTCAACATTTCCTAAATTTTTAAACTAATTAATTTTATTTTATTTTTTTAATTTCCCAAAACTAACAGTAAAAAGTTTTAAATGCAGATGTGGGTCCACGGCAACCAGCCACTCTCTAGCCCTATGAGCAAAGACACCCTGCTGCCGTGGCACCGGCCCCATAGGACCAATCAGCAGAGACCTTGACCGAATTAGAGCATCATCTAGAGCGCTTGACAATAGATATCCCTGAGACTAGTATAGATGATATTCCTCTTAGGCTACAGGGCCATGTGATTGGGGTCCCAGGACCTTTTAGGAGGTTCCTTTGTAGGGTGGCCCGAGCAGTGGTTTCTTATCGTGATCATCATCAGGGATAGGATGATCGCCTTTGTAGACTTCATATGGAATTTATATCTATTTGTGCTATCATTTTTGCCGAACATAAGGTGTTCTTCAACCTATGATCGAAGATGATGTATATTTGACTCACTTCTATGCTATGATATATCACTATTACCGGTTATCTTGTATAACATGTTTATGGAATGTTTTTTAAATTTACTATCTTGATTATTTCAAATGTCTATTTAACATTTGAGAAGCAATTGCATCTGCTAATGTATTTAAATATCTTGGAATATGTTGATATTCAATGTAGTCAAATTCACATTCCAAGAGACGAACTCTCAAAAATAATCTTAATAATACTAGATTTCTAATGGCATAAACCTTGTTAATCTGTAATACAATGAGTTCAGAATCTAACCTAACAATCCAAACTCTGAATCCCAAATGAGATGGATTCAAATAATAACTCAATCACTGCACTATACTCTGCAATGTTATTTGTTGTTTGACCGAGGCTTACCCCATGCATAGATACTAACTCGTTAGAGGGTGAATAAATAACCCAAGTTGCGGAAGAAATATTTCGTGTACTACAACAAGCACCATCAACAAAACCAATGTATGTTTGAGAAGATGCCGACATCTGCAATATCAAGAGTAAAACCAAGATAAGCAGGAATAATGATAAAACACTCTCTAAACTAGGCACACTTTTTAATCTAAAACACACCAACGCGAAAGAAACTATTCTAACAAAAATATCCACACCAAACTCTAAGCATAATATCTTTTCAGATAAATCCCATTTCTAGGTCTACCTAAAGAGACACCGTCAAAATCTACTAATTCATAGGCCCCTTTGGCCAGCTTACACTTAACAACAAAAGGACCATGCCACATGGGTACGAATTTTCCAGCCCCTAGCTTATCGTTAGCTTGATCGTATAATAAAACTAGGTCTCCTTCCGAAAAATTACAAGGTATAGTGTTTCGGTCGTACTGAGCTTTTATCCATTTTGCGTGAGTCTCGATTGCTAATGCAGCATCACGTCGATTCTCATCTAATTGAGCTACGTACAACAAACATTTTTCCTCTTCGGAAGTGGCTGGGAGTAATTCTATGGCTATTTGCAATGACGGAATTTCGCATTCAATGGGTAACAATGCTTCCAACCCGTAAACAAGCTGAAAAGGAGTGAAACCGGTTGATGTTTTGACTGAGGTTCAGTACGCCCAAAAGGATGAAAATAACATGTTATTCCAATTCGACCGATGAATACCAATGATTCGTCGGATCATAGTGACTAGAACTTTATTGATTGCTTCAACCAGACCATTAGCCTATGGGTAATATGGAGTAGAGCTATCATGACGCAAGCCATGCTGATCTGTTAGTTCAGTCATCATGATGTTTCGAAAATGACTTCCATGATCAGTAATAATCGCTTGAGGAACACCGAATCTAGCAATTATATGATTGAAAATGAAAATTGCAGCAGTTTTGTCGTCTGCTAAAAATGTAAGCATCGCCTCGGCCCACTTGGTAAAATAATCTACCGCAAGGATGATATATGTATGCCCCTCGGCCGAGTGAGGGTTACATGTAATAAAATCGATACCCCACTTTGCAAAAGGACTGACGGCAATTATAGGGTGGAGAGGAGCAGGTGGAGCACACATCTTTCGATCAAAATTTTGGCAATTGTGGCATTTCCGGACTGCATTGATACAATCTTTAAATAAGGATGGCCAGAAATAACCAGCGCGCAATATCTTTTGGGTTGTGGCATACCCAGACATATGACCGCTACATGCTCTAGAGTGACAGTCATTCAGAACCTTTTTTGCTTCTTCATGAGTTAGACAACGACGAAAGATAGAATCCACTCCACGACGATAGAGTGTATCTCCAATAATACTATACTGTTGGGATTGGAAACGTATTGTCCTTCGCTGAGATCATGAGATTTCAGACCGAAAAGATTGGGTTTGGAGATAGACAATTATATCTCCATACCATGGATCAAGCGTACTGATAAGAAACAAGGATTCATCCGCAATGGGTTCTTCCGCCACAGTTTCGGTATCAGTACGCAGGAAATCACACATCAGTTCAGCGAAAACCAAAGATTTATTTCCCTTGGATTTTTCAAATTCCAAGTCAAATTCTTGCAGGATAACTATCCATTTGGAATACTTGCCCCCTAGCAATTTTTTAGTCAAAATATACATCATAGGGTTACACTCAGAAATTACTGTGGTTTTGCGTACTAAGATGTAGTGACGAAATCTTTGGACAGCTTGAATAGCTGCCAAGGCCAATTTCTCCACATGTGAATATTTAAGCTCAGTTGGATTCAAAGTTCGAATAAGATAATAAATCACATGTTCATTGTTGAATTCATCTTCCTAAACTAAAACCATCCCAATGGTGGAATGAGAAGGAGCGAGGTACAAAAAGTAGTCCTGGTTGTAGTTGGGAGGATGAAATAATGGGGCATGGGTCAACGCGTGTTTAAGTGCATCAAAATATTTGTTAGCTATCTCATCCCAAAAGAACGGAGTGGTTTGTTTCAACAACCTGGTAAAACCTTTCGTTATCTCGACGTAGTTAGGAATGAATCGACGTAAAAAATTTTCTTTCCCTTACAAACTTTGGAGTTGGTGAAGAGTCAAAGGTGGAGGTAATTTGACAATGGCTTCAACCTTCGAGGGATCGACATGAATGTCGTCTTTTGAGACAACAAATCCCAGTAAGCGACCTGTTTCTATACACAAAATAAATTTGTGTGAATTCATCCTAATTCGATAATGCCTACATCTCATAAAGATAGCTCGTAAATGAGTGAGATGATCGGCTCTACGTAATGAATGAGCAGGTAAATCATCGAGATAAGGCTGCACAATGTGCTTGATTTCGTGAAATGTGTAAGACATAGCCCTTTGAAAAGTTGCTCGGGAATTCTTCAACCCAAAAGGTAATTTGCAATAAGCAAAGGTCCCCCATGGACAAATGAAAGTTTTTTTAGGTTGATCAACAGGGAGTATGTTAATTTGATTATAACCAGAAAAACCATCCATAAAGGAGAACATTTCACTGCCGGCACAATCATCAATAATTTGATCGATATAGGGGGTTGGATAATTGTCTTTAGGACAATCTAGATTAATATCCTTATAATCAATACATATTCTTATCCTTCCTTGCTTTTTGTTAACAGGAACAATATTCGATACCCAATCTGTTAAAGGAATTGGATAAATGAACCCTGCTTGAAGTAATTTCTCAACTTCGACTTTAATAGCAGCAGCTTTTCTTAGATGTATCTGACGCAAACGTTGCCAGACGGGTTTAGCATACGGGTAAGTTTTAATTTCATGTACAACAATTGATGGATCGATTCCTGGAATTTCTTCATATGACCAGGCAAACATGTCACGGAATTCTTGAAATAGGGCTTTATAAGTTTGGATTTCCTCGTCCATACAAGAAGCACCTATATGATGTTTTCAATAATTCTGAGTTTCACTGAAATGTCAATAGGAATCGTTCAAGAAATATTTCCAAAATTCAACTCAGAATCAGGATGTTGCAATGGATTTTGTGGTTCCTTGACTAATCAGTGGTAAAAATAGATGATAAATCATTTTCAAAATGATCAAGCTCAGGTAAAAACGAAGATCGATGATGTAGATCTTCCCATGGTAAATCATCAGGAGATAAAAGTTCGCGAATCTGCTCATCAGTGTGAACAGGTTCAGAAAAATTTGTTGAATCTGAGGTTGAGATTGAAAGTTACTCCCCATGGACCACATTCATTGGATCAATTTCAGTTGAACTAAAGTCAGAAAACGACTGTACTACCTGATATGCAACTTCAAAGGGACTCAATGGCATTTCATCACCAAACGAGTCCACCTCAGAATCGGAAGGTACAATCCAAGGATCATCAAAAGAAATAGTGTTCGACGAAATCATATGAATGGTTGCAAAAGAAGGTGATACGTTAGGAGGAGGAAATGAAAAAGTTCCTAGTAAACCAGAATCTTTAATCAATCCCACTCCAACATCCTTATAAGGGATAGTTGTTTTCTCGACATGTTGGATACTTTCAGGAGAGGCTGGGTCAGATGAAAAATAATTTAACTAGTCTATTGTAACAATCTTTCCATTATGAGGAAACTTAATAAGCCGAAAGACTGATGAAACAATAATAGTCATAGTGTAAGACCAACTGTGACCCAAAAGAAGGTTGTAATCTAAAGGAGCATCAACCACTTCCACATCTAGATTAACAGTTTTTCCTTCTACCCCTATAAGTAAATCCTGCAGAATGCCAAAAGGATGAAACCCTCGGCCATCAAAAGCCTTTAAAATTTTTGGGTATTGATTGAGTGTAGGAGAACCAAGTGATCTCCAACACTGAATCGACATAATACACGTAGAAGCTCCCTCATCAATCACTGTCCGAAAACAAGGTATGTTTTTGACTAGCACTGGGATCTGGAAAGCTATTTGATGAAGTAGACGAGGTGTACTATTTTCTAAATCGAAGATTATAAGATTGGAATCCTAAAGATCAACAGCTCCTATAGCAGATAAAAGCAATTTACGTTGTGCTGGGCATGATTGCAACACTTCCAAAGCTGACATTGTTGAAGGAGAAACAACTAAATCTTCAACAATGTTATAGTTCTGAGCAGCTCTCACGTGTGGATTGAAAGCTGACTTCCGAAGTATACCTTTAGCAGGCGGTTTGATTACCAAGTCTGGATTAGGTTTCTCGATCTGTAGCGAATCGGAACCAAAAGGAGTTGAGGTTGATGAGTTTGAATTAGAAGATTCTGCTTCCTGACATGGGACACCATCATAATTGGTTCTTCTGAGGCATTAGAGGAAGAACCTATCATCTTACTATCTTGACTAGGAAAAGTATCCTTCAAGACAGCAGGCATTTGAGAACCTTTAACAATCTTCGAAACCTCAGCTCAATCTGGACAATCTCTTGCAAAGTGCTCCTCGTCACAAATGAGACAAGGATAGCGAGGTTTACGTTTCTCGTCAATAGATTCAATTTTATCTGTTTTATCTTTTGTGTTTTGTTTATTTTTCTTCTTCCCTTTCTTTTTACCACCGGAATTTGATTTGGACGTAGAAGATTATACGACATGAATATCGGCAAGAATTTCAGCGGAAGATTCTCCTGTCGGGGAATTTGGTAAAGTTATAATAGGAGAAGAATTCTTTGCATATTTCTTCTTACTCTTGGTGCTAATGGAACCAATCATACCATCAGCGGCATGAGACCCTGAAGGAGCTGCATTTATTTGATTTTGTTTGGGAAGATCGGGGATTTTTTCGTGTAAAGTACCCGACTGCGTATAGACAAGATCAAGGTACCGAGCTTGAGCAATTACTTGCTCTTCAGTAACGACTCCTGCCTTAGCTACATCCTCAGTGATTTTAGGTAATAATGATTTAACAAACCATTCTGCTAGAATTTGATCCGAGATAAAAACTTTCACTAAACATCGTCGACGTCGCCATTCATGAATATGGTTTGAAATATATGTAGACGTTGACTGTTTTAATGAAGTTAATAATTCCGTACCATTGTCATATCTGATAGGAAACTGAAAATGAGTTAAGAATGAAGTAGCTAACTAACTAAAATTATAAAAAGAGCTTCATGGCAACTCAATGTACCACTTGGCCGCGAGACCAATTAGAGTGCGTTGAAAAAGCCGTAAGCGAATTGAATCATCTATAATGGAATTTGATGCACACCAGAGGTGATAAGTCATCACATGATTCGATGGATATTCTCCTGGCTTACCCTCAAACTTCGAGATATCACTGGGCAACTTATTAGGCATTGGCGGCTAGTATGAAAGATAATAAATTGGATCATTCGTAAGGCACAACAAGTCAGGTAAATCCAAAGTTGCGATAAACGGTAACTGATGGTTAGGGTCTTGAAAACCTTGGGTCACAAGACTAGCTCCAGGAGGAGGATATCCAGGATAACCTGGAATTAGATTTGCATTAGAAATATTATATCCTCCTGGAAAACTAGGATTGACCAAACCAAACTGGGGTTGTTGAGGTTGAGGTTGTTGATATGTATACCCAAGGTACAGTTGATACTGATAAACTAGGTTTTGCACAATAGGACCGTATCGATACTGTCCTTGGTACGGTTGATAAGTGAATTGTGATTGACTTGTGACAAGCGTACTTGAACCAGGTTGTCATACAGGCATCTGAACTGAAGTCTGAATTGTAGGTCCAAACTGTCGTAAAGAGGTCTGAGGAGTTGATACAGGAACGGTAGAAGTCGGAGCTGTCGATACTCCAAAAGTAGGTGGGGTAGATTGAATAGAAGCTGCAGTAGTTACAGCAATCGTTTGAGGTGGAGTTTGAGGTGAACTCGGCCCAAGCTGGTGAACTACACCAGGTGCAGAAGTTTAAATAGTAGGTTGGACGGGTTGCTGGGTTGGACCAGAAACCATAGGTTGTCCAGGTTGAGATGACAACTACACATTGGGTTGCAAAATCTGTTGAGTTTGAGATGGATCCCGCACCATATTCATTCCGGGGTAAGGACCCATAACAGGTTGAGCATATGGAGGACCATAACCAGGTTGAGTGTAGGACTGATAATTGAAAGGTACATTTCCAGCTCCTTGAACAAATGGTTGACCAGAAGTTGGTTGGAAACCTTGAGTTGGGTACTAACCTTGAGGTTGATAACCTTGAGGCACGTACTGAAACTAGGGTTGACCTTGAGGTATATCTTGATACTGGGGTTGACCTTGAGGCATATAGTGAGTCTGGGGTTGACCTTGAGGCATATACTGAGTCTAGGGTTGACCTTGAGGCATATATTGTCCCGAAGGTATGTACTATCCTTGAGGTTTCCCCCCAAGCGGTATTTGACTACCTTGAGGTTGCCCCCCAGGCGGTAATTAACTACCTTAAGATTGCCCTCCAGGCGGAATCTGACTACCTTGAGGCTGCCCCCCAGGCGGTATCTAACTACCTTGAGGTTGCGGATTTGGAATAGCACCAAACATCATAAGAATCTCTTCTACACTCAACGGTGGAGTTCCGGTATTACTAGTTGACATCCCATGTTCAATGGGTGGAGGAGACGCTCCTGAAAAAGGACCAAAAAGTGACTGATACCCAAAAGGAACAGAAGGACCGCCATGTAAAAAGGATTCCGGAGTTTGGGAAAACATGGATGACCGTTTTGGCATATTCAAAGGAAGATAATAACCTCTGGGCGTAGGATGAAAAGGAATACGAGGTGGTGAAGAAGCAAGACCCGGATTTTCTAAAAAGTTCGTCAATGATACGTACCAAGCGTCACTTCTAAAAGGACTGTAGAAGATTGATTCACACTCTCTAAGTTCTAAGGTTGGTTGATTTCAAGGAGAGTTATATCTTCGTTCGAACTAACAAGTTCTTCAATAGAAATGAGTCTAGAAGGAAGATTTTGGGTAATAACATTTCCTACCCTGGGTGAACCAGGACCACTAGAAGCTGGAGAAGCAAATTCTGAGGATGGAGTAGCAACAGGTTCAGTTTCAGGTTCAGAAATTTCAGGTTCCTCAACTAATTCACTAGTAGAAGAAATACTACCAGTAACTTCAGAAAATGAAATTGGTTCAGAAATACACTCTGTTGCTAGAACTTGATAATCAAGGTGAATAATTAAATATGATTCTCCGGCCTCTGGTGACCCAAATATACTTTCACTAGGTGTGATAAGAGTTCTTAGCCCTTCAAGCTGACTTGGTGTATATTCGGGAGGCTGCCCCCGAAATCTACGGGATTGTCTCGATAATTCAGCCACGATTAAATATTTAATCACTTCGCATGCAAACAAATAAAAATCTCAATAAAACCACCTAAATTCGCTAAAGAACCAAACAATTGAATCACACGCCTAACAATCTAAGAGGTCAAATCACACACAAACAGTAACTTCCGTACCGAAAACACTATTTGGTGATGAAATCCAACGTCGCAAAATTCAATACAGAAATGGCGGTTGGAACAGTTACCCCGACAACCTGCTTAATGAAACAGACTGGCACAAGTTTCTTCACAAAATCGTCTCGAGTGAAGAGAACCCCCTAGAGAGTCCAAGTGAGTCTATTCAACGTCTGCTCCGGGTACAGTGAGCCCGTCCTTCACTGTCACCTTAGGAAAGAATCTTAAGATTATGGTCACTATGGTTACCAACAAAAACAAATACAACTGGGCGAACAGTCTACGATCCGATCTACACGCAAGGGCAGAGTAGAAAAGCTCAATCACCTTGAAGGCTTCTCGACATGATTAATCTGAGATTTACCAACAAGTGACCCCAAGCTCCTTCACAATGGTTAATCTGAGTTTTACCGTTTTTAATACGCGCAAATCTTCTATCTTTCCCAAGGAGACAAACTTGATTGTCTCAAAGGTTCGGACATGATCTCGTGATTGACTCCTTTAAGAGGAGCTTCCCAAATTATATCAATTACAACTGGATTTATTTCCTACCACAAGATACAGCTACTTGTTTGTTTTAACTATCTTGGAGAGTTAATTACTCCCTACTCCAAGATACTAACCTAAGCTATGTTGGTGATAAGAGCCCTAGAAACAAAAGATATTGCTAGGTGAATTTTAAATAAGCATTATTTTTGTTGGTTGTTTCTTAAGTCAATAGGTATGGAGATGAAAACTTGATAGTGTGAAGACTCGACTCCAAAAATGCTAAAAAATGCACCTAAGATGATAAACAATTCTTTTTCCTTTCAATGAATTTCTAGCTAAAGAAAGAGTTGAGAATGCAATTCCTTGAAAAATAAATCTTTCCTTCAACATACAATTGAAAAGAAAAACATTTTTTCTTTTTCAATACACTCAAAACGAAACTACTAATTAAGCTCACAAAAATGAATCCCTTTTCTTTTCAACACTCAAAACTACAGAAAACAATTCTTTCAAAAGAGAATCTATGATTTCTAGAAAACACACTCAAAACTATGAAAAACTAATCATGAGATCTAAACTTCTAAAAATCTAATTGAAATAAAAGCTTCAAATGTTTTTGAGGATGTTTTACTTAGTTATTCAGTAAACTAAGGATTAATTCGTTCAAAATAACAAATCAATCGAAAACACCCAGCTATGTTTTCTTTTATAAAAATGAAATTTACAACTTATGACCAAGTTCGTTCAAAGATTTGCAAAGAGAAACGAAATATATTTCTCACCAAGAGAAGATCTCACAAACCAGCCAGACTTATCAAGAAGACCAAAGATACCAGGGTGATCTAAGGTTTCTTAGGCTTCTAAGCTTTAAGTCACTACAAAGGTCGAGTGAAGACCAATCCAAGCATGCAAAACTTCTAGAAATTCATCTAAAACACAACACCAACGGAACTTACTCACGAGAGACTTTTGACAGGATATATGCAGATCTGGGCAGAGGATAAAAGTAATAAAAAGAACCTAAACCTAACTGGACAAAAAGATTTTAGGTTTTTTCAAAAATTTTGACAGGGTCCTCAAGCCTCCAGTAAAACCAGATGCAGTACCGCTCTGTGTAGTAAAGTGACAGTGCGGAGAGGTCCGCACTGTAATACAAATAGAACGTGTGTTCCTCGTAAAAATTTCTAAAAAACAAAAAACCATTCCAGGACCTAGTAACTACCCAATCCCACACACATCAAGCAAAACCAGAAACAAAAAATCAAGTTTCTCAAATCAAAGATAAAGGAAAACAAATCCAGTCCCTAGTGGAGTCGCCAATTTGTTGGCCAGATAAATCGTTCTTGCGGACAAGACCGATCTCCCTAGTATCAACTGATATCTAGCAACAAGCAGGACAAGAAAATCTATCTTTCTCTAAACATATTACGATTCATTAATAAAAACTAAGAGGTGTTTTAGACCCTAACTTAAGTCCAACGCTAGTTTGTGGCAGTGATGCTCCAACAGCTTCAAAAGAGTTTCTTTTTAAGAACCTGCAATCACAAACAAGCACACATCAAAGAACACCTACATAGCTAATAAAATAAATCATATTCATCATGGTGATCAAGGAATCCACGAAACAAACCATAAGGCACAGCTTATTGAGAAAAATAAACATGATTGTATTAACTTTTAAATAGAAGAACTTTACAACCTTGGTGCTTTGATGCTGTACAAGCTCTTCCCAGGGTCCAAACAGGAATCTCCTCTACTTTGACAAGCCTCACTCTCTTCCAAATGAGATCAAAAGGTATGTAATCTCTCCTCTCAAAAGCTCAATCAAGAAGACTAAGTTCCAGCAGCATTTACCCTCAAAAATATTCAACTTTCAACCTCCCAAGTAACCAGCCCAAAGCTTCATTTTATAGTGCAAAGGAAGGAAGTTACAGGTCCACCATTGAAGGGATGGAGTCCTCCTTCAAGGGGATAAGATCCTCACATCAAGGGGTTAGCTCCTAAAGGTATGGGATGCATGAACCCTTAAGGAGCGAACTTGCCACCGCAAGATTCCCTCTAGAAGCTTCCAAAAATGACTCAAAGTGAGTTTTTAAGAATGTATTTGCACCTTTTTAACTTTTACAAGGTTCGCACCCATTAACACAGAGACAGAGCGGTCAGGTGCGCAGGGGAAATGACCAATAGGTGTGGTACCGCAGGTAATGCTAAGAGAAAGTGTGAAACCAAAGTTTTAGAGATTTTTAAGATCTTTCTCTTAGTTTCAAGGCTTGATATGAAGAACTAAAGTTTAAGACTCGCAAAGGAGGAATTTATGAGTGGTGATAGACTCATATTAATTGCAGAATGTCAAAGTCACAAATTTTGTGCAACAGGGAGGTTGATGTAGCTAAAAGAAAAAGAAAGAGCACATGATGGACACACGGAAAACAAAAGAAAAATCAAAATGAAAAAGATGGTTGGGACTTACAAATTAGCATGTGGGAAAAAGCCAAGCATGAGCTCTACCTCTATCATATGGTCATCACTCGGTTCCTAGGCCAATTTTTCCCTATCTCATAGAAGACAAGGAACCCTTGCATGCCCCAACCCCTGATTGTTGATGAATTTCCCCATCCTAAAGGGAGTAATAACTGCTATACATCATATGAAGCAAGCTCTCATTCCCTGAGCTACGAGTAGTAATATAAGGAAAAATTAAGAAAAAGTAAAATGAAAAATAGAGGGGTCGAAAAACAAAGGTCGTGGTAACTCATGCATCCATGATTTCTCCCTCCTCACATCTCTACATCCAAGATATGGTATTCCATCATATCTGGTCCCTTTGACCATGACACTTGTCCATGGAGTTATTTCCCCTATGTTCCATCATTATTCTACTTAGAGAGGTAGAACCATTACGTGACTAAGGCCCCAATTTTGGAAGAGAAGCCACATATGAAGTGTTATTATACCCATTTATTTCGAGTTTGGTTCACTTAAATGCAGTGATGGTTAATGTACTTGATGGTGAAAGTTATAGCACTGGATATTACATGTAATGGGCACGTGGTTCCATTTATAGGTCTAGGCAACTTAACTGGGGTCTAGGTCCTTCAGAGGAACATATTGATAGCCACATGTAATTTGTTGAGAGCCATGAGACTCAAACAGTTGTAGAGCATCATTCATAGCCATTGGCACCTTCAACACCCACAACATTCCTACATTTGCTTATTATTCATGGGATGGTGCACCTGAACCATCATGCCGCCCCAACTGGGTTAGCAATATACATGGTGTGGTAGTTGATCTAGGGCCTTGGGACATGGGAGGGATAAAACCATCTTCACTGCCCTCAATGAGTAGAGACAAAGATTACACCACTTGGAAACCCATGAGATCCAATTTTGTGCCCCAAACCCATATTTGGGGTCCATAGGATGATTTTCATTGAGATAGAAGGGCCAACACCTAGATCTTTATTTTAGAGGCTTTCTACACTTGTTATGGCACCAAAGGGCCTAAACGTCAACCCTAAAGAAGCCCATGCAAGCATGATGTCAACATTTTGGCTAACATTTGTAAAGATAAAATCAAATTTGCAAAAGTTATTAAGTCGGCTTGTGACTTAGGCCATTACTTGCACATTATTTTATGATTAGAGGGGCTTTTTGTAATATTCCCAATGGAAAAATTAATATAAATATCCAAACATGTGCTAAGAAAAATAGGCAAAATATGAAATCAAAGTACCCAATTTAGAACACCAGTAAATATAGCAAAAAAATATGAACCATTTTATTAATATGGGGAAATTTGAGTACAAAATGAGAGAAGAATGGAACTTGGACTTGCCAAACAAGCTATTCAAACCCCAGGTTAAATCTCGATGACCGAACTGTTGAAATGGCTCCAAACTGATAATACCCACTGCCCAGAAAATCTCCTAGAGACTACCAAATGGAATTGGATGTTCTGCTCAAAATAATGCCCAGACTGCCTTGAATTTGCAGTCGTGAGCTCCTCTCCTCAAAACCCATAAATACCCAAAAAGGGTTTGGCCTATCTCTAAGCCAAAACCGAACCCACGAAGTGGTGTGAATTTCCCAGCTAACTAGCAATTCACCCTACTATAAGAATGAGGATTTTAGGCATGAATGTCGCCTGGAAAATTCTATAAAATTAGTCAAAGACTCCTTTTAATAAACCTAGAAAAACCCAAAAAGGGTTTGGGCTAAATCCACCGACCCCTGATGACCCCTAGCAAGTGAAAATCACCCAGTTTGGCCAGAAAACGCCCTAAAATATTGATACTTTTCAATTAGGACCAAATCCACCATTGGAAATCTATCCCAACTTCGACTAAATTCTCCATTGCGAAATACTTCTAATCTCCAAAGTCCAACCCTTATCTTACTTGAACCTCTATTCCTCCAGCCTCTGCGCAAGCCTGCTTGGAGACCCTTGCACACTTGCAAAAATGTAGAATTTAGACCCCAAGAATTCCCTAAAACTCAGCCCTGCTAATCACCATAAAAATCTCCTTCAAAAATAAGGAAAAATACTTGCAAATCCTTCGGTGTTTTCCTCTTTCGTAACTGATCTCCCTCCAAGCAATTCAAGCAACCTCTATGCCCTGGAAGGAACATGTACTAGCTGAAGTAACCTCCAATCATGTCCAATGGAAACTTTGAGTTGGGCTCCCCAAATTTCCTCACTAGGGAGACACTCAAAGTTCTCCGAAATGAGGGGGGAATTCCGCTTGGAACTCTTATGCTAAACAACACTTCTTTTCTTCTACTAAACAACTCCAAGAGAAGATGTAATGTGAAGTGTAATAGTCAAAAGATGATTAGCAAATTAATCCATCCCCCTTTGAAAAGACTGAAGAAAGCCACAGTGGAATGGGCGAAGAATAGGAAGCAGAAACAAAATGAGGATCTAATCAAAATCGACATGGAACTTGGGGAATTGGAAAATCTTGAATCGAATGGCTATGAATCTCAAGAGTCGAAGGATAGAATTTTGTTGCTAGAAAAACATAGAAGTCAAATCCTTCTGGCCAGAGAAGAGGAATGGAGGTTGAAAAGTAGGGCAATTTGGCTGAAGGCTGGAGATGAAAACACATATTTTTTTCACAATTATGCAAAAGGGAGGAAGATAATTGTAGGAATATACAGGGTAAGTTCCTCAGACAGAACACCAAAAGGACACCGCTCACAAACAGATCACAGATCAATACACCAGTATTTTGACGTGGTTAAAACCCTCAGAGAGGGAAACAGTCCATGGCCTGCACCAACGTGGCTACTACAGGCAATTTATTAATAAAAGAATGAAAATTTACATAAGCTTCTCTCATGCACGGTGAACCTACAAATGACCCTCCATGCGCTTTAAATAGAATTCATGGACCAATCGGGTGTCAAGCCACGGATTAAGTGTCGGTAATACCGAGGAGAGAATGAACCGTCGGATCACTACATATCGTGACCGTCGGATTGTAAGTTACAAAATGTACAACGGTAAAGAAACACACTTTACCTAACTTTAACCTAACTCTATACTAGACCAAGTTGAACTTAACTATTCCTATGTGTCGGAATATCCTAACATCCCCCCTTAAGAACAACTTGGGATAGGATTGAAGGATTTACAAATATGACACAATAGGAGAAGGAAGGAGGCACTAGAGCCTATCCCCCCTTAGTGACAACTTCCTGAACTCCAAGCATATATCGAAGTTTAGTGAACTTCGCCTCTGTGAGAGCCTTTGTTAAGATGTCTGCAACCTGATCATCTGTTGAACAATATTGCACTTCAAGAACATGGTCATGAATGAGCTTTCTGATGAAGTGCATGTGAAGTTCAATGTGTTTGCTGCGCTGATGCTGAACTGGATCTTTGCAAAGCTGAAAGGCACTTTGATTATCACACCAAAGTGTAGTCGGATGCTGCTGCTCAAAGCCCAATTCTCATAGGATCTGACGAAGCCACAAGGATTCCTTACTAGCTTCCACGGCACCACGATACTCTGCTTCTGCTGACGAAAGAGAAATGGCAGCCTGTTTCTTACAAGCCCATGTAATAGGTCCTGAACCAAGAGTGAAGACATAACCGGCAGTAGGCTTCCGATCATTAGGGTCACCAGCCCAATCAGAATCAGTGAAACCAACTAATAGAGGAGCTGCTTTGGCACTGTAATGAATCCCAAACTGTACTGTACCTCGAACATAAGGAAGTATTCTTTTAGCTGCTTTCCAATGACTTTCACGGGGGTTTT
>APFE031136776.1:0-20393 GCA_000404065.3 Pinus taeda | reverse complement strand
AAAAAAAAAAAAAAAGATCCCTGGGTGAAAACCTCTTGGAGGCACCCCATCTATCTCATAAAAAAAAAAAGAGAGAAAAGGATGGAAAGAAAAACAGAAAAAAACCTAACTTCTTTTGAATGCATTGCAGGTTGTAGAAGGGTCATATAAGAGAAAAAAGACACGGCCTAGCTGCATGCACCGTTGATAACTCATTCCTCTATCACCATTGTCTTTTCCTAGGCCTTGGTCTCATTTGTTCTGAAAATTTTGCATCCTACAGGAAACTCTGTGAATTCTACAGGAGGCTCCTGTAGAAACTACAGAGAGCCCAAAATCAAGTTCAAAGAAGAATCCAAGGGCTAGAAATTTGTCCAGAAGGCCTGTGGACCTCCCTGCCACCATCCACCCGCCCAATTCTCCATTCCATCCTTGCACACCCACACTTCCACTTGCTTTTCCTTCCCTGCACAGCAAAATACAGAAATTCTGTTTCTTTCATTCTTTAAACAAAAAAATGATGATGAATAAAGCAGCAACATTCTTCACTTGTTTCTTACCTAATGTATTCTAGCTGTTTCTCCTTTCCTCCAGAACCTTGTGTAGCTTTCTCTACAGTCCCTGCTCAAGCATCAGCCAGGAATTTTAGAGGGAGAAGCAGCTACAGGAAATCCTGCAGGATTCCTGTAACAGCTGATCCCTTTAAAAAACGATCTCCAGAGGCAGGGTCAGCGCAGCAAAGAGGTATACAACGTACGAGGGGTGGTGCCTGATCGAAAATTGCCAGCAGAGACCACCAGTTCAGAGGCCACGAGCACCAGCAACAACAACAATAAAAAAAACGAGAGTGTGAAGTCCGAGCATGCAGAGCACGGTAGCGACTAACAGGTAATTGGCTAAACCTATTCCTTTGTCGCATGAATATTATTTAGGAACTGCATGAACATTAAGATGGTCGTGATCAAATGAAATTGGTGGCCAGTTAACTAGCCACCCTCATTCAGTCCAAATCACACTCGTTCAGTTCAAAAAAGTGTCGTTCCATTCAAACAATAGTTCAGATATGCAGTCAGCACGTGTGGCCCGTCAACTCGAGAAGAAGAAACTCAAAACTGGTAGTGGTGGCCGTGTAACGGGAATGATGGAAGTGATGGTAGGTAGGCGACATGAAAAACCATAATGACACTAGTGTAGGACCAACGGTCTGGATGGGGATAACGTATCCACCTTGCCACCTCACCTCGTCACCACAGATTATGCCATCAACTTAAGTACAGTGCGGTCTAAGCCTTCACCACCTTTTGCTTTCATTTGAGTCGATGAGTTCTTGACTACAACACTCACCTACCACCTTTATAATAGTGAACCATTCGTTCTCTGCCAGTTTTCAAAACCCTCCTGCTTATCGCGCTCTACAAGAGCATTATCACATTCTACAGGAGCAGGAGCACCATCTACAGGAGGCTTTCTACAAGAAATCTAGAGAGCAGCTCTGCAGAGGAAAAATTCAGAATTTTTGCCAAATTCGATCTTGAAAAGAGGTAGGCTCAGAAACCCACTCTGCATGTGTTATATTTATACAAGTGGTGGAATTAGAAGCACAATATTGGGTTGAAAAGGGGAAGGAATGTGAGCACAAAAGTCTTCCTGTGTTTTTCTAAGTTCTATACAATCTCTCCATTTTCTTCTCTGCATTCAAAATCTATCTTTTTCTTCCTTGTATTCTTCTGTAAAAAAGAGATGCAACCATAGAAAATCAAGCCTGGGAAAGAAACGAATTTGCAAGCCTATTTACTCTATGAGAAGAAAAAAACATTGTTTTGTATATTCTCTGTTCTTTTAAAATATTGAGCTCCTCCAAAATCCTGAGAAGTAAATTCAAGTTGAAAACACTTTGAAGGGAGGGAAAAATTGCAAATTGATGTTGTGAAAAAAGAAGAACACGAGAAATTTCCTCTCTGGTTTCAGAAAGACAAACATCAGCCATTCCTCTGTTTCCGGTTTTGAAAATTGTTGCCTTCTTCCTCACCTGAGCATTTTCAGAAGTCACTAAACACCATGCTAGGAGGTTTTATGAGAAAGGAGCCTTTGAACTCCAACAAATTGCATGAGTATCTCGAAGTGGTGGCCCTCTTCACTAGGGAAAATTGGATGTCTTTCTTTGAGAGAATTCATGGATATGATGAGGAGGTGACTGAGGAATTTTTAATGTCCTTAAGTCCCCATTCGAAAACACATGCTTCAGTCAGTTTCAGGGGTCTGACCCTAGAGCTTACACCAGATTTATCAGAAGAATCATCGGTCTTCCACTTGGGCTCCCTTGGAGCAAAGAAGAAAAACCACTAGGACAGGTTGCTAAAAAAGACATTTTTCAGCCTGATGAACATCCTGTAGAGGATAAGAATGGGATCAAAAGGACAAGTCTACCTCATCCATGGGGTGAGGTCAGCTACCAGATCATGAAATATATCTCTTGTGAGGGAAGATTCAGTATATTTTATGGTTATCACTTTAGATTATGGCATGAATTAAGATATGGAATGGACTTACCTACAGCTAGAAAACTCAGTCTGCCATATTTTCTCCTCTAGTCTTTGATAGAGTGGCACCAAATTGAATGCAGGGGTTCTAGACCAGCTAGCCCACCATGGCCTCATTAAAGTATTGGTAGAGGATTCCCTCCACACATACACCATCCCTATAGGCTGGGAAATTTTCAGGAATATGACTAGGGAAGACGACATAAAGACTCTCACAGATGAACTTAGTCCATTCAGCAGTGAAGAGGATGAGCAGACAGAGGAACTTGAAAGGAAATCCATGAGAAGCACAAGATATTCCAGTAGAAGAAGAAAAAGAGGAAAAACAAAGAGAAGAAGAGAAAAATGACATAGCCACAGTTGAACCTAAGGTAGAGAAGGAAACAACATCAAAAGCAGAAAAGAGAAAGAGGACAAAAGTTGAGAAGAAGAAGACAAAGACAACTCAGAAGAAGACTGCCACTGGAAAGGCAGAAAATCAGCAAGAAAAAGAGAAAACACCACCTAAGACAACATAAATTAAAATAGAAACAACAGACACAGGCCAAATTGCAGAGGGTGAAGAAGAAAAACAGCAGGAAGAAATATCCCATGAAACACTGGCAAGGGAAGTAGCAGTTGTGCTTGCTGCATTGAGCACTCCAGCTAAGCAAAAGGGAAAAAAAAAGACAGACATAAATGTATTTCAAAGCCCGGAGGAGCACCAGAATCAAGGTTGGCAAGCCCCAGCCACCATCTAAAGAACCCATTACCATTGAGGATGCACCTACTGTGACAAAGGAGGAATCCCCTCCAAAATCTCTATCAACTATGAGAGAGGGAGTCCCAAAACCTCCACCGGGAACGAAAGGATCAAATTGATGGAATCTAAAGCAGTCCTATAGGAGGCACAAACCTCTCTACAGGAGACACTCGCCAAGCTCAAAGAAACTAAAAAACTAGAAAAGAAGGCAGAGGAACAGTCCCAAGAGGAAGGTAAGGCAAAAGAAATACCAAAACCAGGACCTCAACCTAATTTAGGCTCCTATTACAATCTTCTAGAAGGTGGGAAGATCATCCCACAAAAATTCGTTGTACCTCTTTTCTTCGAACTAGAAAAAGAAAGGGTCAGGACCCACACCTGGATGCAGATTGCTAAATCTAAAGGAGTCGAAGATATAGGGCACATGGAAAACAAGTTGAGAGAGATGAGTAGGGAGTTGATAATGGTAAGGCACACAGAGAGCATCAGAAGAGCTCAACTACAGGAAGAAAATGAACTATTGAAAAAGTAGCTGCAAGAGAGGGAACCTCAAGGAGGAAGTAAGCTACCAATCTTGGAAGGACAACAACAAAAAGAGGGACCCCAGGTAGATAGTGAGGCAGTAGAGAGACCGCAACAATAAGAGCCACAAACAGATAGTGAAATGTTGATGAAACAGCAGCAAGAAAGAGAATCTCAGGCAGCAACTGAAGTGCTGATTTTGAAAAAGCAGTTGTGGGGAAAGGAAGCCCAGCTAGCCTGCATGGGCAGCTGGGCAATGGAGGCCTTGCAGTGTAGACAACTAGCTAAATCCTATGCATTGTATCTCAAAGACCAGTGGCTCCAATTCCAGATTAAAACATTGGCCTAGAGGGGCACAATCCCATTTCAAGATTATGGTCAGTCTATGCATTTATGTGATCATAGTTCAGCTGAGGATAAAGCAAAACTAGTAGAATTTTACCTACACAACATGGCACTTCCTGACATGAATTTATCGGATCCAAATGCTGCATTAGGAGACTTACATCTAATGGCGATGGCTTCTTGGATGAGCCATGAGGAAAAGAGAGCAGTGGAAATTCAAGAGATAATGGAAAAAGAGCTAAGTGAGCCCCTGATGGTAAGGGCTGAACCAGAAGACCCCTTAGCTCTCATCTATGTCCATGAACACCTTGCAGCCAATCCCCAAGTTCTCCCTGATTATGTTGACATGCAAGCACAAGATATTGCTCATTTTGAAGATATGGAGAGATTATTTGGCGATGACTGCCTTCATGCATGCATGAGAAGGTGAAATACATTGCCACATAGCTTAAGGATCAGGGAGTATCACTCCTAAAATAGAATGAGGGAGGCCATGAGGAGAGTACCCATATACAAACACTCAATGCAAAACTTGGAAGCCAAATGGATTGGTCTTAAGTTCAGTCCTCCACTACTGTTAGGACTGTTGGAGGAAGTCGACAGGAAAGCTGGTTTCCATGATAGAGAGGAAGACATCATATCAGAGGCATGGGATGTCAGGGAATTTGTTAGAGCTATTAAAGATGAAGAGCTAGATTAGTTGCTCAAAGGATGAGCAACCTATTCAGCAGGGGGTGATGATGAGCCCCAGAAATGGGTAACTATATGGGCCAATTCTGCCTATTATTTTCATTTAATCCACCATTCTCAATATTTTTGTGCATGTTTTTGAATATATTTATGTCAATAGAGTGAATGGGGATAATCACTTTGCCATGTAGTCTAATGAATGTTTATTGCATATTTTTTGGACAATTTTGGACAAAGACAAGGAAATTATGAGCAAATAGCAACCAAACTCGAGGAAACATGGAAGAGGACTTGTAGGAGGGGTGTCTCCTTCATTCACGACCCTTTCCTTGAATTCTCCACCAGCAGCTTGGAGTACACAAGCCCACGTTGATGATTCCAAGGGGTAGCCGAGCAAGTCAAGTAGGGTTGTTGTTATCTTCAGTTCTAGGCAGCCGAGTTCCTTAAGTTTAGGAGGACCGTTGGGAGTCCCCACTTGTATAAAGAAGAAGGCTTCAAGCCTCAGTAGGTTAGCCATTTCTTATTCTATTTTCGCACTTTGGTGCAGCATTGTACTCAACTCATTTTCGAGCTCTGTTTGAGACAATTTTAATGTGATGTAACTGCTATTTTTGATAATGAAGATGAATGAAGTTTTGAGCCAACACTGATTTTTTCCAGAGGGCTAAAGCTCTTGGGTTAGGGCCCAACCCAAGTTTCCCAACACCTCCTTTGTGTACTTATATGTTTTTGTATCGATTCAAGAGTTAATTTCTGCTGCATATACTCATTTTACTTCATTGGATTAGGTTGCTTTTGATGGTTAAAATAGTTGTTTTTGCTTCAAGTTGCTTAAGTAAGTCGCTACAGTGACAAGAAAAGATCCAAAAAGGCTACCATCAGGTCTTGATATCCTTTCTCCCTCCTTGGGACCATGATCTGAGGTCAAGGCACTACTACTGCCACCAAAACCATAGTTTTTGCTCTTCCAATGCAATTGCTAGTGTCATACTTTTATTTGGAAAAGTTGATATTGGTTTAGATTTAATTGTTTAGATCATTTTATGCCCTTTTTCCATAGTTTTCTCGCGTGATTTCTGTTCATAAAGTACTGTTCAGAATTTTTTCTGGTTTTAGGTCAGAATTTAGGTTAAAATAGACAAAACTCTGTTTTTCGGTTCTTGCTTTGGTTAGTCTCGAGAAGTAAGTGTGCAGATATCTTGTAGAACATTCCAGCTCATCATTCCTCCAGTAAATAGTAAATAGCCAACACCAACTCACTTCTCCAAGATTTCCCCGCTCATTCGCCACATTTCGCCAATCTGCCCTAATTTCTGCATTTTTCCATAAAGTTGCTCTTTTGCCCTTTCAAAAAATCCAACCATCTCATTCATCCCTGATCTTCCTTAACAAGTTATAGACCCCTCAACACCTTCATCCAGCCTTCATTTCCACTTTCCCATCATTTTTCCACCTTCAGATCTCCAAAAACCACTTTCGGCCTCCTCCTGTAGATCCTCTTGTAGAACCTCCTGTAGATCCCCCGCAGCCTCCTATAGAACTTCCCGTGAGTGATTTTCAAAGCCTGATAGCAATGGAAGTCTTCAGAAGGGTACTAGGGGCTTCTTAGGACCTCTCCACACCTTTCTCACCATTTGCAAAATCCAACTCCATCTTCCTTTGCCACCAAACCTCTACACAGTCACATCAAAATACTCAAAAGTACAAAAATATGATTTATTCTCATTTCTCTTTAGAAGTAGTCTAAATAAATGGAATTTACCTTTTTAGTAGTTAATGGCACCCTTTTCAGTAGTTTCCCTCTCTTTTTGCAAAAGTAAGGTTAGTGGGGAAACTAGGGTTTGCTAGGGTTTGTGGTTCATTTCAGTTTTCCCTCTCTTTTTGAAAGTAGAATAGCCCCTGTAGAGTTAATTTCCTTTCATCATAGTTAAAGCTTCTTCTAAGAACTCATAGAAGTTGGCTTAAGCTCCTAGCGAACTTGTGCCAGCTGATCGTGACAGCTTGCAGTAAGAGCTAGTACTTGTGCATACAACACCATTGCTTCCAAGTTTTTTATGAACTATCGGGTTGATAAAAGTAAAGAAGGAAGCCCCAGGAGTTGCAGCATTATTGCTGCAATACTGGAGCTCACCATTCATGAGCAAGTTCCTCTTATTCAAAGCATGTTTGCCTAGATAGTTGAGAAAAACCAGAAAATAAAGTTAAACATGGAGGCTCAGGCTGAGTCCCAAATCATTTCCGAGCAATCCAAGTTACTATCTGCTCTGGATTTCGAAAAGGTCCCAGCTTAAAATTGCATTCTCTCATCCCACAAAGATGTCAGTTGGGTCCTCTAGTAACTTTAACACTGTCAATTTGACAGTTGATACTTAGAAACTTCCTATGCTTGACAAAATCAATTTGCACATGCAATCTGGGCAATTGATTATCAATGATTTACATAAGACAAATGCAGTTGCTATCAAAGCAGAGAAAATGTTACACAAAGTGATCAAGCAATTAAAGCCGGAGAAAGCCAATTCCAGAGCTCTAAATGCCCAGGTGGATGAATTAAAGAAAATTATTGTAAATATAGGAGTCAACCCTGATGATCAACCCACAATACAAAAATTATTGCAATCTGCTAAGTCTAAGATTGGAATCTTAAGAACGAAGTTGAATCTTCCTACAGGTGAGCACCCTATTACTGCAGGGATAGCTGAAGTTGAGAATGAAAAGGAGAAGCTTTTATAGGATGTATTGTAGAAAACTGAAGAGGTTTCTTTGCTTAAGGAATCATTGGCCAAGCTACAGAAACAAGTAGATACTCATGTCTACACAGTAGTGATGCCAACCAATACAGAGGATCCCGTGGCACAGGTGTTGCAGTTGGGTACAGAGTTGAAGATGGCTGAGCATGATTTGAAAAAAGCACAAAGGGATATGGAGACAATTTGTAAACTCTTAAACTTGAGTGAAGAGGAAGCTAGAATGGAGAAGGAAAACACAAGGAAATACAAACAAAACTTTCAAAGGGTTAAAGAGGAGATTAAAAGGTTGAAGGAGAAAATGAAAGGTAATATGTCTTTAATCCAAGATAGGGAAATTCTCTGGGATGAAATTATCGAAGTTATCAGGAATATCTGGGAATTCCTTGTCATTGCATCTGTTGAGAAGACGATTGTCAGGGACATGGAAAGAGACTAGTTCCTTCCTCGCACACAATGTGGTAACATAGCCATTCTTCCCTTTATCTGGCCCCTGTATCCGCGATCAGCCTGCTTATTGGTCTGTCATCCTCCTCATTATAGTCCTCTTGAATCAAATAGCATGCGGAATACGTCCCCTCCTCACCCTAGCTATGCATAGTCAGTACTGTAGCCCTAATCATGGCTACTGATGGATATGCAAGATAAGAAGAAATTGTTAGAGAGATCTTATGAGCGCCAGTATTGCAGCAAGGATGTTGCAACTCATGGGCTTCCAGCTTTACTTATCAACCCGTGGTTCGTACAAACTTGGAGGTGACAGTGTTGTATGCACAAGTAAAAGTGAAGGTCCTGCCTGTTGCCATTGTTCATCTGGCGAGAGACCCCAGGAGTTCCAAGCCAGACTTATATAGAGTCAAAAGAAGCTTGATTCTTTGATGGAAGAAGAGAAAATCTACTCTAAGAGAGCTACTCTACTGCAGTAATGAAGAAAACAACATGTAATGCTAAATCACACCATATCTTAATTAACCATTTAAACAGCTATGCTAAGCAGAATTTCTAAATCAACACTAAAAAAATGCTACTATCTAAGCTGCAGAATTAAAGAGCATCAAACCATACTAGTGTGTAAGCAAAAAAATAAACTAAATTTGTTTTCACTTTTTTTTGGTATTTAGGAAAAATCAAGTATGCAAATTAATTGTTCTTGTGGATGTGGCAAGTGAACGAAAGGTGATGGAGGATGACTAGAAGGTTTATGGAGTGGTTGCATGGTCTGGAAGGGTCCTAGGAGGCTTTATGTGACTTCCTAGAGGTTTCGCATCAATTCGGCCTCAAAACAGGCTGTTTCAAAAAAACCTACAAGATGTACTAGAAACCTACAAGATGATCATGTAGGAATTACAGAAAACCTATAGGATACAGCCGAGAGCTAATCGTGAGGTGTTGGAGGTGTCGAGAAGCTAGGGAAATGTGTATTATGAGTGGAATGGGGTGTTAGAAAGTCTAGGAGCACTCGGGAGTCAATATCCAAGATAAGAGATGGCTAGATTCGCTCAATGTAACTAGGGGAATTTCAATGAAAAATGATAAAAAAAACTAGTGAGGGTGATGGTGGAACAAGAGATGGCTAAGGTGGATTAAGTGGAAGGTGGCTGTTGGTGATGAAGTTTGGGTCTCCTCCTGAAATTCTTGCTTTGCTTAAAACATGTGTGTCCTCCAAGAACTATACAACAAGATACATTTTCATAAACTAGAAAAGCATGAATCAATTGCCTGTATTATGCATGAAGAAAGTTACTGAAGGGAATGAAAGCATGAGTGAGATCTTATTGCAGAAATGGAGATGGAAAAATATGACAATGAAGTCTGTCTTGTAACATGAACCAAATATTGAATCAAAGACAACAAACTCCATAGCTCATGCAAGAACAAGAAAATCTGTGTTTTTGGGGCTAATGAAGGGTCCCTTCCTCAAGTCATGGTCTCAGAGGGAGGAAGTGAGGCTGAGACACCTGCTGACAACCTTATGGTGATCCTTTTTCTCCTTGTTAACCTACTACATGAAAGAAGGCACAAATGGAAGCAAACTATCACACAACCAATCTAATCTACACTATTATAATGGAAATGCATCTACTAAGAAAAATGAACTATTAAACTATGAATCTATACTAGCATACACGTAAAATAAAGAGGAGCCTTGGATGATTAGTGTTGGGACCTAACCCAAGAGCTTCAGCTCTCTAAGTTAAGTTAGTGCTAGCTCAAAACAAAACTCATTCTTATTACCAAAACAATGGATTACATCAAAAACTCTCACAAGTCTTGCAGCTCGAACATAGAGTAGAGTTTTATAATCAAAAATACGAATCCTACTGAGGTCCTAGGCCTCTCTACTTACACATTTGAAGTCTCCAATGACTTAAAATTAGGGAGGCTCGTCTCCCAAACTCAAGATAAACTGGTGATTTGTCTTTCACTTGCTCGGCTGCCTTCTATTCCTCATGATTTGGTTGTTTGCACTTCGAGTTGATGGAGGAATATTTGAATGGAGGGGTACTAAATGAGGAGGATTTACCTCCTATAATCCCTCTCCCTTGTCCCATTTGATTTTTGACCATGGTCTTTCCAAAATTCCTTGTTTTTATCCTTTAATCCTGCATTAAATGCACATTAGACAAAAAAGCAAAATATCCAACTCTAACTCATCTCATAAACAAAATATAACCAACAATATGCAATAAGTTATGAGAATAGTAGGTTTGAATAAGCTAGGAGGTGAATTAAGGCCCATATAATTACCCAATGATGAGGCTCATCATCACCCCCCTACTGAAATTTTTGCTCATCCTCTGAGCAACTTAGTCAATATCCACATCCTTCATGGCTCGTAGCCTCTCTGACATCCCATGCCTCTATTGTGGTCTCTTCTTCTTGTTCATAGAAGCCTACTTTCTTTTCTACTTCTTCCCAATGTCCTCAAAGTATGAAATTGCTTGCTCTTGGGTAGCAAGATATCTAGGTGCCAGCTGAGGATCATTTGCAATCAAATTATGGGTACTGATGAGGGCCATGGGATTTGATTGTTCAGCTCTGATTAAAAGAGGTTCAGTCTGCTCTCTGGCCAATATTCTTTTCATATCTGTAGCTCTTGACTCCTCATGGTTCATCCATGAATCCAAAGCCATTAATTGTAGATCTCCTATCTTGGCATTAGGGTCCCAAACATTCATGTCTGTGAGGGCCATGTTGTGCAAATAAAACTCAGCCATTTTGGCCCTATCCTCTAGTGTACTTTGATCACAAAGATCAATAAACTACCTGTAGTCCTGAAATGGCATGGTTCCCCTCTCTACTAGTGTCTTAATCTGAAACTACAGCCATTGTTCTTTGAGGTAAAGAGCATAGGATTTAGTTGGAATCCTACACTGGATTGCCTCCAAGGAGAGGTTGGCCATACATGCTAGTTGGTTCTCTTTATCCTACAACTGTCCCCTCAGCCATGCATTTTCTCTCTCAAGTTTACTTCTCGTTATAGCTTTTCTGTCCCTTAAGCCACTTAGCTCTTTGCCCATTTCTTTGAGTTTCTCTTCCATGTGCCCAATGTCTTCCACCCCCTTTGATTTGGTGATCTGCATCCATCGGTGGGTTCTAGCCCTCTCCTTCTCAAGCTCGAAGAACAGTGGGATGGCAAATTTTTGAGGTATTACCTTACCTCCTTCAATAAACCAGTAATAGGAGTCCAAGTTAGGTTGGGGGATGGTTTCCTTTGTCTCTGGGTCTTCCTCTTTAGCTTCTTGCTACTCCCCTACCTTGCTTTCCAATTTTTGTGCCTCCTATAGTTTCAGCAGAGTATCCTATAGGACTGTTTTTGCTTCCTGTAGGTTTTGTTGTGGATCCTAAAGGATTGACTTACCCTTTGAGGATGTTGATATAGTAGTAGGCCTCCTTACATAGGTTATAGGTGACTTAGGTGAAGGCATTTTGTCTTTTTGTTAGGGGAATCTTCAATCTCAATAGGAATTTTTGTTAATGTTTGTGGCTTCCCATGTTTTATTCTTGTGCTCTTTCTTGTTCTGAAATATAGTGGGGTTTGCCTCCTCATTTTTCCTTTTTGCTTGACTGGGGTGCTGAGAGCAGTGAGGGCAGATGTTGCCTCTCTCTCAGTGGCCTCTAGAGACACCCTAGGTGACTCCTCCTTGTGTTCTTTCCCCTCTGTTTTATAGTCTTCTTCTTCTTCTTCTCTATTTTTCATGTCTTCTTCCTTTTGTGGATCTTCATCATCTCTATCAATTTACTCCTTAATTTCCTCCTCTGTTTCTTCATCATCCTCCTTCTCTTCTCCTTCTTCTTCTTTGGCTTCATCATGTTCCTCTATGTCAGCTTCTTCTTCATCCATCTCATTCGTATCTTTCTCTATATCTTCCTCTTCTTGTTTTTTTCCTCCTCTTCATTGATAGTAGGACTAACATCATAAGTTAGGGCTTTAATGTCATCCTCTTCTAGAAAGTCTCTGAAGACTGACCATGTTATAGGGATTCTAAGGTTGTGGTGGGTATATTCTATGAGGATCCTAATCAACCCATGGTAAGCCAATTGTTGGGAATTCCCTTGCTTCACTTTGTTGCTGGAGTCTATGAGTGATTGCAGCAAGAAATAGGGTATGTTGAGTCTTTGGTGAGGTGGTGTCTCTATCCCAAATCTTAATTCCTTAAGGATCCTGAAATGATAGCCATAAACAACACTATATCTACACTCACATGAGATGTATTTGATGAGTTGGTAGCCTACCTCACTCCATGGGTATGGAAAATTGTCCCTGTTTACTCCATTTTTGTCCTCAGTGGGTTCTTCACCCTCTAAAAAGAATTTCCTTTTTGCCACCTGGTTGTCTCCCTTGTCTTCTTTTCTCCATGGAATTCCTAGGGGGAGTGTGGTGACCCTGATGATGAGATCTTGGGGGAGATCTATAGTGAGGCCCCTTACTACAACAATTGCATGGATTCTGCTGTGTGGAGTGAGGGAGTGAGCAAATTCTTGAGCCACCTCATCATCACACCTTGTGAATTTTTCGAAAAACCCCATCCAGTTGTGTCTTGTAAAGATTTCAAGCACCTGGGGCTGTTGTTGGATTCTCACAGTTTGTGGGCACTCTCTTATTAAACCCTCCTATCATCTTGCTAGTGAAGCTTAAGGAGAAAATGAGAGGGTTGACACAATTTTTTAAATGCAGGAGCAAAACAAAGTTGACTGTGTATGTAATTTACTTCTCATAGTTTCTAAATTCACTAGATTTTAGAGTATCCCTAGTGTATTTACTTGCAAAAGGGGATGAAATTTTAGAGCCTACCTCTTTAGAGTGGTTGCAGTGGCCAATTCCCATGATATCCCCTCTTGAAATATTCTCTGCCTATCATGTAGGTTGTCTCTGTGTATCCTATAAACAGTATCTGTGTGTCCTGTAGACTATATCATGTAGGAATTCTTGTGCAAAACGATGGATCTTTGCTTCCAGTGGGTGGCCTGGGTTATGAGAGTGACTTGAGTGAGGAAGTTTCGAGGAGGTTAAATGCATGAATGCATGGGAACGATGTTTTATTTCCCTTTATGGTGATTTGGGGTGAGGTGGTGTGTTGGCAACAAAGGTATGTATCCATTTTTGGACTGTTGGTCCCCACTACCACCTCATCATTTCCCACTCCTCGTAATCTTCTCCCACCTCGTAGATCTGTAGTTTAACCGCTTTTTGTCCTACTCTTTCTCTGTCTTCGAGTTGACTGCAGCCACGTGTGAGAGGACACCTGGTTCTACATGTGTTGATTGAACGAAAGTGGCCAAGTTAACTGGCCACCTTTTCACTTATAAACCATCTATCTCGTAACCCTTACAAATTTTGACTACATGATGTATATGAGTGAGCGAGCGAGATACTTACTTGTGGTTTTGATGCTATGCTGCAGTTGTCAAAGACCAAAGGTGTTGCTTTGTATATTTGCTGCATGCCATTCCTCTTCCTCCTCCTGCCGTCTGCTCACGGTTTCTTTGCTTTTGCAGGTATCTATGGCTGAAGATCTAATGTTGTTGTTGTTGTGGAGCTCCTTGATCATCCTAGTGAAGACTTGTTGTTGGTGTGATTGGCATTTTGTGGGATAAGCTGCTACAGGATGTCATGTAGTTGCTTCTCCCTCAAAATGCTTTAATCATGTTGTTAGCTAGGGTTGTGAGAATGGTGTAATGAATGGAAAGAAAGAGTGGAAGTGTAAAGAAAAGGATGCTCAGGTAATGCTCTTACTCTTCTCTGTTTTCACTCTTTTTTTCTAAAACTGGCAGAAACTGTTGAAACTAATTTTTTTTTTTGAATGGTGAGTGCAGGGATGATGATGGTGGTCAAGGTGAGGTGCTAGATCATGCATAGGGTGAATTTTTGGGGCCTAACAAACTTATCATGTGCCTTTAGATTACTTCTTGTAGGTTTTCCGGGTCACTATAATTCTTCGCATAAATCGAAGCAATGGAGTGGGAAAATGATAGAAATGATGGAGGGATGCATGGTAAGGACTGGAGGAGATGAATATGTGAGAGGCAGAGTTCCCTTTGGATGCTCTTTTGCTCCTTGATTATCTTTCTCGCCCACATGCAAATAACAATTATATATTTTTCTCTCCTTTTTTTGTTTTTGTTTTTTATTGTTGTTTGAAAACAATTAGTTTGCCTCAGAGAGGTTTTCACCCTAGCTGTTTTCCCGAGGTGCCTCAAGGAAGGTTTTCACCCAGGGATCTTCTTATTATTTTTTCTTATCTTTTTTCTCTTTTTTCCTTTTTGTTTCTTCATCATTGGGTCGCCTCACGAGGTTTTCAACCGAAATATGGGACTCAAGCGCCTCATGGAGGTTTTTGCTGGAGTCCTTATTCTTTTTCTTTTTTTCTTTTTCAGTGACTTGATGAGGGAGGAGCTAGAACTTGATCCACTGTCATCATTGTTTTATTGATATTATCATTGAACTCTTGTTTCGATAAAGGTCTCTTGTACATTTTCAATCGGTGCCCATTAACAAGAAAAGGAATGGCTTCTTCATCTATAGTTCTGATCTAAATTGAACCATTATCATGGCATCTTTGCACAACATAATGTTCGAGCCATCTTGTCCTTAACTTGCCCTTGAAGTATTTATACCTAGAATCATATAACAATGCCCAATCTCCCTCCTGAAATTGCTTCTCCTTAAGATGTTTGTCATGCCAGATATTCCTCTGAAGTTGAACTATCTTCGTATGTAGGAGGCCTTGCATTTTGAATTCATCCAAGCCATTCAATTGGAACAATCTCTCTTTATGTGCATTGTTGAGATCCAAATCTAGTTGGGTTGCCATCCTTAATGTGTTATATTCAAACTCAATGGACAACAAGGCCTTTTTCCCATACACCAACTCATAGGGTGTGAATCCAGTGGTGGTCTTCCATGTGGTATTATAGGCCCAGGTGGCCTCAACTAGTCTTTCTACCCAATCCTTCCTATTGTTGCTCACACCTTGGTTAAGATGCCCTCCAGTGCACTATTGGTCACCTCCCCTTTCCCATTAGCTTATGGATGATAGGAAATGGAGGTCCAATGCTTGACCTAGTGATGGCTGAGCAGGTCTTTAATCATGTTGGAGGTAAACTGGTTGCCTTGGTCTGTGACTAGCTCTCTAGGGTACCCAAATTTGTAGAATACATTCTCTCGTAGGAACTCAGCCATCTTTTCTTCTGTTGCTGCCTTAATTGCCTTGGTTTCATCCCACTCAGTCAAATAATCAGTGCACACAATAATGCACTGTTTTTTCTTTGAAGGAGGGTTGATAGGCCCAATGAAGTCAATGCCCCACTTGTCAAATGGCTCAAAAGTCACTTGAGGCTGCAGGGACATTTCATCTCATGGTGTAGGCCTTCCCATCCTCTGGCACCGATTGATGAATGCTAGTATTGCAGCAAGGATGTTGCAACTCCTAGGCTACCAGCATTACTTATCAACCCGGGGTTCATACAAACTTGGAGGTGACAGTGTTGTATGCACAAGTAAAAGTGAAGGTCCTGCATGTTGTCATTGTTCATCCAGCAAGAGACCCAGGGTTCCAAGCCAGACTTCTGTATAGTCAGAAGAAGCTTGATTCTTTGATGGAAGACGAGAAAATCTATTCTAAGAGAGCTACTCTGCTATAGTAATGAAGAAAACAACATGTAATGCTAAATCACACATTATCCTAATTAACCATTTAAACAACTATGCTAAGTAGAATTGCTAAATAAATGCCACCCTAATGATTCTATCTAAGCTATAGAAGTAAAGAGCATCAAATCATACTAATGTGTAAGCAAGAAAACTAAACTAAATCTATTTTCACTTTTTTGGTTTTTTAGGCAAAATCAAGTATACAAATTAATTATTCTTGTGGATGTGACAGGTGGATGGAAGGTGATTGAGGATGGGTAAAAGGCTTATGGAGTGGTTGGATGGTGTGGAAGGGTCCTAGGAGGCTTTTTTGTGACTTCCTAGAGGTTCCCCATCAATTCGGCCTCAAAACAGGCTATTTCAGGAAAACCTACAGGATGTACTAGAAACCTACAGGATGATCCTGTAGGAATTACAGAAAACCTACAAGATACGGCCGAGAGCTAATTGTGAGGTGTTGGAGGTGTTGGGAAGCTTGGAAAAGGTGTGTGATGAGTGGGATGGGATGTTAGAAGGTCTAGGAATACTCTGGAGTCAATATCCAAGATTAGAGATGGCTAGATTCACTCAATGTATCTAGGGGAACTTCAATGAAAAATGACAAAAACTAGTGAGGGTGACGGTGGAACAAGAGATGGTTAGGGTGGATGAAGTGGAAGGTGGCTGTTGGTGATGAATTCTGGGTCTCCTCCTGAAGTACCTGTTGTGCTTAAAACATATGTGTTTCCCAAGGACTATGCAGCAAGATAGCATAAATCAATTGCCTATATGATGCATGAAAAGAGTGCTAAAGGGAATGAAAGCATGAGTGAGATCTTATTGCAAAAATGGAGTAATGGAAAAAGATGACAATGAAATGAGCCAAATGATGAATCAAGACAACAAACTCCAAAGCTCATGCAAGAACTAGAAATCTGTGTTTTTGGGGCTTTTGAAGGGTCTCTTCCTCAATTTCCTAGTCCAAAGGGAGGAAGTGAGGCCAAGATACCTGCTGACAACCTTATGGTGATCTTTTTTCTCCTTGCTAACCTGCTAATTGAAAGAAGGCACAAGTGGAAGCAAACTAACATATAACCAATCTAATCTACACTGTTGTAATGGAAATGCAGCTACTTAAGCAAATGAACAATTAAACTATGAATCTATGCTAACATACAGGTACAATAAAGAGGAGCCTTGGCTGCTAGGGTTGGGCCCTAACCCAAGAGCTTCAGCCCTCTGAGTTAACTCAATGTTGGCTCAAAACAAAACTCATTCTTATTATCAAAACAATGGATTACATCAAAAACTGTCACAAGTCTTGCCACTCGAAAATAGAGTAGAGTTTTACAATAAAAAAATGTGAATCCTATTGAGGTCCTATGTTATAGCTCTGATACCACTTGTTATAAATCTGATCTGAAAGTATAAGATAATACAAATGAACCCAGAAATAATATGAAATGATTCTTTATTGATCAAAACCCTTAAGGTAGGGCAACACCATACATTCACTCCTTAAGGAAGGAGAACACTCCACAAGCCATATGCCTGTACATACAATAATCCTTGACTATTCCTTGACCTGGAGTCTCTAGCCTCTATATAAGCCTCATACATGCAATACCATGGATCATTACCATGGTTCCCTCATACCATCCACTAATACCATGGGCCCATTACATTATTACTAACTACTTGTGGTCCCTTACATGATATGGGTTAACCACCTTATTTATTACTATGGCCCATCTCATTATTACATTATTACCTTGGGTACCTCCCTTTGTACCCCATATTACCCCCCTAGGTATATAACATCCTAGGCCTCTCCACTTATACATCTGAAGTCTCCAACGAATTCCTTAAAATTAGGGAGGCTCGGCTCCCAAACTTGAGATAAACTAGTGCTTTGTCTTTCACTTGCTCGATTGCCTTCTAGTCCTCATCATTTGGCTATTTGCACTCTAAGATGATGAAGGAATATTTGAATGGAGGGGTAGTAAATGAGGAGGATTTACCTCCTATAATCCCTCTCCCTTGTCCCATTCGAGTTTTGACCAAGGATTTTGCCAAAATTCCTTGCTTTTATCCTTTAATCCTGCGTTAAATGCACATTAGACCATAAAGCAAAATATCCAACTCTAACTCATATCATAAACAAAATATAATCAAAAGTATGCAATAAGTTATGAGAATAGTTGGTTTGACTAAGCTAGGAGGTGAATTAAGGCCCATATAATTACCCAATGATGAGGCCCATCATCACCCCCTACTGAAAATGTTGCTCATCCTCTGAGCAACTTAGTCAATGTCCATGTCCTTCATGGCTTTGGTAGCCTCTCTGATATCCCATGCCTCTATTGTGGTCTCTTCTTCTTGTTCAAAAAAGCCTGCTTTCTTTTCTACCTCTTCCCACTACATCTTTTCTTCTTCTTCTTTCCTCCCTTCTAGCATCCCTAGGAGTAGTGGTAGACTGAGTTTTAGGCCTATCCAATTGACCTTCAACCTTTGCATTGATTGCTTATACATAAGTGTCATGTTGAGTGCCTCTCTCAACCTTTGAGGGGAGTGATATTCTCTGATCTTCAAGTTGTGTGGTAGTGTGTTCCATCTTCTTAGGCCGGCATGTGTACTATCATCTCCTAACAGCCTAAACATATCCTCAAAATGTGAAATTTCTTGCTCTTGGGAAGCAAGATATCTAGGTGTCAGTTGAGGGTCATTTGCAATCAAATTATGGGTGTTGATTAGGGCCATGGGATTTGATTGTTCAGCTCCGATGAAAAGAGGTTCATTTTGCTCTCTGGCCAATATTCATTTCATCTCTGTAGCCCTTGACTCCTTATGGTTCATCCATGATGCTAAAGACATTAATTGTAAATATCCTAGCTTGGCATTAGGATCCCAAACATTCATGTCTGTGAGTGCCATGTTGTGCAAATAAAACTCAGCCATGTGTCTAGTCAATTTAACGTCTTAAATTGCTCTACATAAATTATCAATCCGGGTATCGTAAACTGATGAAGTGTGGTGCACCATATGTGCTTAGTTAACCTTTTTCTTACTTTAATTTGTTTTTGGATTTATCTTTCCCTAATGTGTGATGGCGAGGATGAAAGTGAAGTATGGAGTATAGATGGTGATGGTTTCTACAGTGATTTTCTCAAACTTGGAAGTGCTTAAAAAGAAAGCTTTAAAACAACTAAACTGAAATCAATTCTTAAGAGGAAGTAAATGCATCAAACAGTGAACTAATGACAATGGCCCAGTATCCTTGCTGTTGAATGAAAAGAAAGTAAAAACTAAAAGCAACTCAAACTAAAAGCAAAGCAACTAATTCACACTACTTAAAATCTTCAGATCCTTTACCCTTGAGCTCAATCTACCTTGTGGGAAGCAATCATGAACAAGTCAAGCAATATGATATCTAAATGGAAAGAAATTAAATTGCATAAAAGAAACTAGTCACACTACTTGAACTCTTCTGGTCCTTTACCCTTCAGCTCAATCTACCTTGTGGGAAGCAACCATGAATAAGTTTAAGAAATATGATAACTAAATCACACTACAGTTAGTAATATTCTGATTTCTTGCTAATAGAGTCACTTTGACTATAGAAAGAAACATAACTAATGAGCAGTATGATATCTAAATAACAGAAAAATAAATAAGCAAATCACAACTTGGAAAAGACAGTGCTGAAATTAAACTTCAAAAAATGAAAGTTAGCAGGAAGGACAAGATGATCTCATATGCCAATAGTTATCAAAAAGATGAAAATATGCCAATAGTTATCACTAATCTACAATCAACCGGTTGAACACACTTGCATGAATTAAAATTGCATGAATGAAAAATCTAATCTATCAAACTTGAAAGCAATCAAATGACATAATGAAATCAAAGCAAAATTTACAAAATGATATCTACTCTACCTTACATTCTAATATGCTCCATGACATCTACTTCACATCTCCTTCCATGTTGAGAACATCAAAACTTTATTCAAATTCTTCAAAATTACAAAGTGAAACAAAGCTCTCCAAAGCTTTCAAAAGCCATCAAGGAAAAACTACAAACTCCAAGCTAAAGAACTAACTCTTATAAGCTAAGCTCACAAATGAAGGAGAGAGATCTCCTATTAATACAAAAGATGAGAAGCCATCTCATTAATGAGAGTCCATGAATCTCTCCCTCTATCTCTAAAGTCCTAATCAAAATATGAATTGATAAGACACATGTCTTCTTAGAGTTACAATACAATTAGGAGATGTGACACATATCTTCATGATCCCATGATTCTTTCCACTCAAATTCGAATTTGGCCTTAGAGTGCCACATAAGGGTCTTCTAGAAGCTTCATTTCAACCTACACATGTCAACAATCTCAACCCATTTGTTAGGTATAAGCATATGCACATTGTTTCCTAATTTTTAACCACAAATTCACTTAAAAGGCTTAGAATTAATAAGGATTGGAAAAACATAAATGTGGCTCAATGATAATGAAAGTGGGATGAATGTGGTGACATAGTAGTGAAATGGAGGTGATATAATGGACATAATAGTGAAAGTGTAATGGAAATGAATGACATTTTCAAGACTCAACATAACCCCCAACTGAAGCTATTGCATGTCCTCATGCAACATATATTACATTGACTCTTTTGATCCTTGAGATTTGGCTTAAC
>APFE031136774.1:4116-17543 GCA_000404065.3 Pinus taeda | reverse complement strand
CTAATCCCTTGTTAGGAGGAGCTATCCCTTTGAAGGAGGATTCTATCCCTTTGAAAGAGGACCTGGTAACTGATCTCCATTGCACTATAAATTGAGGCATTGGGTCAGTGGCCAGAGAGGTTAGAAGCTGAACTTTTGAGGGTAAATGCTAGTGAAATCAAGACTTCCTATTTGAGCTAAAGAGGAGAGATCACATACCTTTTTGGCTTCATTAGGGAGTGAGTTAAGCTTGTCAAAGTAGAGGAGACTTCTTGTTGGACCCTGGGAGGAGCTTGTACAACGTCAAGGAAAAGGTTGTAAGGTTCTTCTCCTTTTGAATTAATACAATCAAGATCATTTTCCTCAACATGTATCTCATGTTATTTGTTTCATGGACTCCTTGAATTTCATGTTAAATATGTTTTATAATATTGGTTATTCAGTTGCTATTTAATTGTTTGCCTTGTTTGTGCTTGCAGGGTTGTGACAAAGGAACTTACTTGGACCAAAGGAGAAAAGGCATCCCCAAACTTGCGTTGGACATGAGGTAGTCCTTAAACACATTTGTTTGCCATTATTTGTAAAGCGCATTTAGAGAAAGATAGTGTCTGGTTGGTGTGTTTGTCATTAGGTCTTCATTAGATTCTAGGAAGGTCTATCTTGTCCGCAAGATCGACTCATTCCGCGTGACAGGGTTCCTCCATGTCACAGTAACAATAGAGGTATATGGTCATGAAATAACACAGGAACAACTTCTCCTCACTCACAGGGGTACCACACGAGTTTCAGGTCGGCGACAAAGTCTGGTTGCTTCTACAGAAAGAATGCCTTACAAGAGCCCATCGGAAGCTTAGACCACTTTGACATGGTCCTTACACTAGTACCAAGGATGTGGGAAATAATGCTTGGAGCACAACATTCCCCCATTGCTTCACTTGTACCGAGTGTTCAATGTGGACAACCCTCTACCATGCTTCCCACCATTGTTGGACACATCAGAGATTACATAACAGCTCACGAGGGACCAAGTTCACCAGATGGAGGAACTCAATGCAATAGCGACCATTGCTTCCTAAGGGGGGAGGAATGATCCAGGTGGATGTTGGTGGCCACCCACCTATCCCACTTAGACCCCCACAATTGTCTCTTTCAGTTTCTCAGTTTCCTAAATTGTAGCACAATGTACTATTTTTAGTAGCTTTTTTGGTCCTGAACTTCCAGAGCCATTTTGAGGCCCTAATCGATGTTTTTTGGGAAATTTAGTAGTAACATGGGTCCATGGACCGATGTTGCTCTTCCCAAAGTCGTATTCATCATATAGATCTTTCTAACGAGCCGTTGTGCACGTCAAATGAAGATCATATGCCAAAGTTACGACCCTGGGAAGTTGATGTACCAATTTACTCGAAACAGGGCCCACAGTTTGGCGTTTCATCTTCTAGGGTTAGGTTTTTGGATGTTTAGGGTTTTCCATTGTTTCTCAACAATAAATAGGCCTTCAAGCCTCAATTTAACATATTTTAGAGGCATGTATCCGCCAAATCTCTTCTCAGAGATAAGCTATCATCGCCCCAGCTGGTTTATTTCCATCTATGTTTGTAAGCATATTTTAGTATTTTACATTAATGAAATGAAGTATTATTTCCACTGCATCTCTTATTTATGGTTATATTTGTAATCTGTTGCATTCTTATTTAAATCTAGATCAGGGAGAGATAAAAAAAATATAATAACAAAGTAAAAGTTGGTAATACTACTTCAAGCAAGTAGGAGAATGGTCTTAATGGTCCCAACACCCATTGCAAGGCAACGAATACATGGTCAAAGGTCCTCAATCAATGGAGAAACTATTGCATGTCCCCAAATAGACTTCATGTTTGATTTTCTACAACTAATTAACTCATGATGAATTAATTAATTATTTTACAAACAACTGCTAAGATCAAATTCAAATTTTACTTCTCAATTTTAGTTCAGGGGCTAACTAAAATAGGAATCTAACTCGAAATACTATTTATGGCAATGCTATTTTTAGCACTTCCATTTTTCATTCCTTGTTTTTATGTCCAACACTAGTACCTGAACTTCTATTTATAACATTGCTATTTTTAGCATTTCTTGTTGCTATTTTCAACATATTTATGGTTATATCTGTAATCTGTTGTGCTCTTGTTTAAATCCAGATTAGGGAGAGATAAAACAATCTAATAACAAAGTAAAAGTTGGTAATACTACTTCAAGCAAGTAGGCTAGTGGTCTTAATGGTCCCAACACCCATTGCAAGGCAAAGAATACATGGTCAAAGGTTAAATTCTTGGTTTGAGTGCCCTAGCTCAAAGGAGCACACATGGAAACAATTTATGATCTTAAGGAAGAATGATAGTCAACCTTGATAAGAACTCCACACAAATTGAGGATTTCAATTGCTATATTTGGACATTCTTGAGGAGCACTACAAGGAGAGGAGGACATGTGTTATACACACCCTATTAAAAAAGTAAACGATCCTGGTTTAAAGGAAGTATTCCTCATAAAGTTAAGATTGGAGTAAGAAGAGAGAAACAATCTCAATATTTTGATATGGGAGACAATTAAGAAAGTAGTGAATTGGAAACCAAACTTATTAATCTAAACACTCAAACAATCCATATGTCTCTAAACATGTTGCAACAAACCATAAGGATGGAAAGGTCAAACAATAACATAACCTCATGGATGAAGTTTGAGTTATAAAGAAGAAGAATCTGAATGAGAAGATAAGAAAAAGTGGGAAATGGGGAACACTATGAAAGTCCAAACACTGATCAGAGAGAAAACGAAGATTGACTTCAAGACTTATGTAGTTGATATTTTCATCCAAAATTCAATCAATGGTTACAACATCTCAATTTTTATTTAAGTGTGCATGAAATTAGGGAAGAGAAAATAATCTCTTTCACTTGGTTGTATTTAGAATGCCATGCATTAACCTAGTGCAAAAGTTATTGTTGGCCCTCAGTTTTGGTCTATTTTTGCTTAGGGAAACCTACTTAATCCTTATATTTTCCATCCATTTTACATCACATCCATCTCATTTGGATGTATTTTATGCATATTCAGGTGTTTAGTTTTAATTTTACAATTTCTAGAAGTTTTTATGAAAATTGAGTTTCAAGTGGAATTTTGGACTGAATCAGAAATTCCCATAATAGCTATGTGGATGACATGTTTGTAGGAAACTTGGGCTCGACTTTGATGCATGGATGGACAGCTTGGGAACTAGGACTAAACTAACTCCACTTGGTTTGGCCAAAACAAGCTTTATTAGGCCCGGTCAAGGCTGGTCAAACATGACTAGTTACGAGAAAATCCCTAGGAAATAGGGCAGTTTTGAGATTTTATGAGATTGACCATATTTCTTGGGATGAATTGGATAAGTTTGATTTAGATAGGTGGATATGAGTAGATATGAGTGTTAGAGATAATATAGATCAATTTGTTTCATTAAACCTCTATTTAAAGCCAAGACTTTGATGGCTTTTGTAATGAATGGAATTTGTATGTAACTTTCGTATAATTGGAGTTGGGAGCTAATTTGAAGAACTCGTTTCATTCCAATTTGTTGTTCATGCTTGGTTGATTTACTGAAGTTTCTGTAGCTGAGATTTCTTCAAGTGTGTAAGGCAGGGGTGGAGGACCCCCACACCAAGCTAAGTACACTTCTTGGTTCAATTTTCATAGTTTTCATAGAGTAGTTCTTATTTCAAATGTATTGAGATGTGTGATGATTTGTGAATGAATATTGGTTTAATTCTAATCTACACATGAAGGGACACACAAGAATTTAAGTTAAATTCTCCTTCTATTTGATCTTGAACTAAAACTAAATTTCATTCTCCATTTCTCATTTGAAGTTATTTCTGCATTTCTGGTTTGAAGCAACGGTGATTGTGATATAGTAGGATTGTGAAGAAGGACAATCTGGACCTCCTTAGTTAAGATCCTCTTCTTTTACATCTTCTACATCATAAACCATTGTTGATTAGTGCTCTTAGATTTATCTTCATGAAAGTAGTACTGTAGGGAAGGATAACTTGGTTCTCCTAAGTTAGGAGCCTCTTCCCTCATATATTACATAAATGAAGTAGAAATTGTTAAAATAGGTTTATATTTGTAATATGTACTTCTTTAAATCTTCAAATTTTATCTTCTAAACTTGAATTAAATCTGATGTCCATATACAATGGATTTGCCTCCAAGTTTTACAAACCCAGATTGATAATTAAATACTTGTGTTAATTTAGTCAATAAATTAGCCCAACATTTTGGCGCCGTTGTCGGGGAGGTAATTATCAGCATAGTCAAATAGAAGATAAAAAAAAACATTAAAAATTTAGTTAAGATACATTGCTCTTAGTTATGTTTCTTTATGCCTAGAAATAGAGATCCTAAAATTAGGTTTCCAAAACAAAACCCCCCAACAAAAACATAAAATCAAGAAACAAAACTACAAAATCCATTTTTAACGTCAAGATATAAAAGATGATGTTAAAGAATAGGTTACAACACTACTCCATTCTTCAACATTCTTTCTCATCAAATCTTTATGATCAGATAAATTTTCATGTCCAAACATACATTAAAGTATATTTTTCAAATTTGGATATGAGTTTACTTATGATCTTGTTACGAAAATGGATGCACTGGAAATTCTCTTATACTTGAGAGAATGAATTATTTTTCTAAAATAGAATAGGATAGAATAGAATAAATAAACAAGTAGAATAAATTCACAATAAGACTTCCATAATAAATTTGTTTCAAACTATTTTCTTCAAATCATTGTTCAATATTCATTTGAAAGGACTACATGGAAAAATGCAGTAAGAACAAGCCTATTTTGGGTAACCATATAGGATAATTTTGAAATCATGTTTTTTTACATATCTCTTGAAATCTATTTTTGGAATCCATTTTGAAGTTCTCAATTTATATCACAAATAAAAATGTGATCAAAATCAAAACTAGGTCTCAAGTGAAATGTTGAGGACAGGGTTAGTACAACCTATATTTGAAGTGTCTAATGAAACCATTTTTATATGAAATTCATAGGGAAGATAGCCTTTTGGAATCTAGTTTCCAAATCAATTTGAATCACTTCACTCAGGTATCATATGAAAAATTTATTCTTGAAATACTAACTGCTTATCAAAAAATCTGCATGGTGACAATTCTAGGTCTTGACTGTTCATTGGCATATTTGACATGCCAAATCATATTCTTTTAAAAAACGGTTTATATGGGAGGTACATACTCAAGTATAGGTTAAGCCACAATTTTAATCATCCCATTTTGAGATGAAATGAAGAAGTTATGCCACATTTAGTGACTGTATGTCTTCAAACCAACGTAGTAAAACTCTGCCTCCTAGGTTTGTTCATCACCAATTTTGTGATATCAAGCCTAATAATTTTTCAAACCTGTTTCCATTGGAAATACAAAAATGAATCTACTTTAATAACTAAGTGGAATCACATTGATCTGATCTTTATCGAAAATGTTACACTTCAAATAGTGACTGTTGGTCTAGTTAAAACTTAAGAAGCAGCTCTATTAAACATGCCACTCCTCATAATTTTTATCATATCATTTTAAACCATTTTGAAAACCTGTTTATACTGAAGGCAGCCATATAAATTCACTTCAACTTGGCTTTGAAATCACTCTAATTAGATATAAAACAAATATTCTGCACACAAAATACCGCTAGGAGGTCTAGGCTGGCCACCATTCCTCAAGGGGTAGATAAATGCATTATGTTTGTCTATCATATTTGGACTTGTTTTCTAAGAAATGCTTGTAATGATTTACATGCTTATTGGAAGAAGAGAGACTGTACACCTCTCTTCCTCCATCATCTGATGTTGTATTGCAGGCAAGTGCTATGTTTTTGCAGGTCATAGGAAGAATGAAGGAGTGAACTCCATGAATGAAGTAATTTTCAAAGTAAAATTCATATTCCAAAATATGGATACAAATGTTCAAGTCAAAGCAAAGTGAAAATTCCCCTGATGTTGAGTTCATTCAATGAAACTCAAACTCTTGAAGCTTGCTCTTCAATGTTGACCAACAACACCAACAAACCCTACAACATGATCGAGATCAAGGCAAAAAGACATGAAGATAATCATCAGAAGAAGTAGTCAAGTTCAGTACCTTGTCAAGTCACATCAATCTCCAAAGAAGCCTTTCATATTGAATTCATATTGTTCATCATCCATACTGTATGTTAAGCTCCATGACCAAGCATGTTGAAGTCCAGACTTACTACTACATCATGACTTCAATATAACCTATTTCCATAACCTTTCATACTTTCATACTTCCATACTCCATTACACCTCACCTCCATCCAGAAATGAAAAAAAAAATAGAAAAAGATCAAAAATAATAAAGGAGTTTGGTTGTGAAAATCCACGAAAGTGGCACAATACAAACTCGAATTCATATTGGAAAACCAACCAGCTTGGCCAATATGAATTCTCTATTTTGTTTTACCATTTCTTCGGTTTGATTTTGCACAAATCATCCTTCAAAATAAAAAAGACTTGAGGACAAGTCTTCCCATCAGCAAGGGGGGAAGGTTCGCAAAAAGAAACTTAGTTGTGCAACTGAATTGACGATGGAACTTGTATTGTTGGCAGTTGGGACCTGAAATATTTTTGAAATCAATTGTAGAGGGACTTGAAATGTTAGCAAAAACATGTATATATTGCATAAAAATGTACATGACAGAAGGGACCTGAGTTATTATTAATCAATTGTAGAGGGACCTGAACGACATCAACAATCAATGGACCAGAATCAATGCTAGCATCAACAAGGATGCTAGAACAGGAAGCATAAATAAGCTCTATGTTTCTATCTATCTACGATATTCAATCAAGACAAATTCATCCAATATTGTTAAATAACAACTGCATTCGTCCAATACTACAGAGAAGTACAAGTATAGTAAGTTCTCTTGCTCTTGTAAATTCAAATTTTTGTAGAAATATTTAGACTTTGTTAAAATTGAGATTACTACCTGAAAGCATATTTTATATTCATTACATTTACCTTCATCTTATACCCATTATTTTATGCCCATTATCCTATATTCTACATTTACATTTACCTTAGACCTAATCCAATGTACATATGTACATATTTTTCATTCCATAACCCTAATATGCCATTATCCTTATATTCTACATTCCCTTCATATATTCCATATTCATTTCGTAACCCTAACCCTAAGTATTTTTCCATAAAGCAAAATGGATCAAAGTGAGGATTTAAAAAGTTGAACCTGCACAAACAAAGCAAGCATTAGTCCTATGGAAACAATTTTAAACATGACCTAAAAATGGTCATTTTAAAATTAAAGAGATATATTGCAATACATATGGAATAGATGCATTTTGAGAAATAATCAAATCAAACAAATCGAAATGATTTATGTATTGAGGTTATAATGGAAAATGAAATATGATGGAAAGTGAGAGCATGACTCTTGAAGGTTTCACAGTGAAGTGAGATACATAATATCAAAATCCAGAGGGCTCCATGCAAATAATGTGCATCATGGTTCAATACGTTGGAGAAAATATAAGTTCTATTGAAAGAATAATAGTTTGCATTTGAAACATTTACCCATGTTCTTGAAGGGAAATAAAAGAATTCATGCGAAGGACTGCATAAAATATTAGCCAAGTTTATAAGGTTATCATAATACTCATATGTTGGGCATCCAATAGAATGAATTACGACCTTATGAAACATTTTTTTTTTAATTACATCAGCCTCAATATCACGGTCAAGATTTCAAAAAGTCTACAGTTTTGAACTTTTAAAAAAATTATTACGCAGTTATGAAATGATGTGAGCAATGCTGATTAGCCATAGATGATACTCTAGGCTGTAGAAGGATATCTAAGCCATGGAAAGAAGAAAATTACGAAGCAGATTACCTAACAAATGTAGAAAGAGACCCTGTGTGTAGAAATGTGTAGCCACTTGCGTTCATACATCACAATGAAAATATTTAACAATGAAAAAAATTAAACACAGTTCCATTCAACAATTCGATGGATATATGCATGGCATACCAGTCACAAGGAAATGGGTCAAAACGTTTAAAAAAAAACAGAGAAAAAACCACGTTGCATTCTGGTCAGAGCACAACCAAACAATGGAATGGTCAAAACGTTTTGGTTAAAAAAAAAAACCCTGTGCGTTTTAACAAAGTTAACAAGACTGTAAGTGTAAGGATCCAAAGGTAACAGAACAAAGTGTGTGAAGGTCGAGAGCCACCATGATAGCACCATAAGGTCGGAAGGCCATACATCTACCAAATAATAATCACTGGGTGACACACAACAGAAGGGGAAACATACCTAGCCACCCCGCAACATTTTGTAACTGAGAAATGGCCGAGCCAGCCTCTTCAAATTCCGTTGAGATGACTACAGAGATAAAGGATGACAGGTCTTTTGGTAGCTTGGGAAACTTAATACATTTCTATGGCTTCAGTGAACATATTGTCAGAAATGCATACAGTGTCTTCCTGATATAATTCTGCAGGCCTTGAAGTGGAGTCATGGCATTACACGGAAAACTGGGACATTCATAAGCGGTAGCAAAAAGGATTAATTCTACAATGACATATTTATGTAGATTGCAGGATGAAGCAGTCAAATCTTTGATGTTCGGCCAAGCACAAATTTTGCATTTCATATCTGAACAAAGAACAAAAAAAACGTGGAAATATAAGTAGTTGTTTTATCTACCATAACATGGTATCTTAGTAAGGAGGAAACATATCTACTGAAAACAAGGATTGTTGCAGCTGAGAATCATGATTTTTTTTGCCAGAGAATAGCAGCCGGAGGGATAAGAGCGTTAAACACATTTTGACAGTGGAGGTAAGTAAAAATAGCTGAGTCCGTGGGTAAATAGTGCCAGTTAGTTTCCCGGAATCTTGAGAAAGTTCAGGTAAAAACGAGATTCGATTTGCTTACAAAGATAAGTTGGGATCACAATCACCGAACTTTTTGTAGAAACTGCGTGTCATCTAAATGTTTATGTAGTTGTATATGCCACTAGCGAGCACACTAAGGCGCTAAAAAAAATGTTGAGGAGATATGGATGATATGGAGTGCCAATAAACAATCCTCAAGTCTCGCCATTAGCCAGGTAAACTACACCATGATTCCAGAGATAATAAATGTGAGGGTTAGATGAAAAACAATGCGTTAATGAGCAAACATCCATGCGATAGGAAACAAATCTCTTCATAGGTGTAATTGCATAAATTAAGGAGTTGAGTAAAGCACGTAAATCATGCAAAACGATCAGTAGAGTACACCTATGCGAACAATGTGGCATTTCAACCACATTTTGCATGCCAAATGCTCTGTTTTTTTAAAAACGTTTTGTTGAAGTTTTGATTGGGTCTTTAAAAAAACCAAGTTTCAGTTGCATGAAGGAATGGGTCTTTAAAAAGACAGTGTGGGCTGATGTTTAAAGACTTTCTAACGCAAAGCGAAATTTATAGTGATTGTCATATTTTAAACAGTGCAGTGGTGTATATAGGGCATGGAGCAATGAAATGACATATGACGATTGTATAAACAATGCAATGGTTTATATTGGTCATTGGAACAATGAATGGAAAATTGTCATATGTCGATTGATATGAAGATTAGGCTCACATAAAGATTTGTACAGAGAACATTATTTTTCCTTCTTTCTTTTTACACACAGTGGGAAAAATGCGTTTCATCCATGTATGGGCACAGGGAAAAAATTCGAAACAGAGAGGGGATTTTCGATGAATTTTGGCAAGACACAGAAATTAAAGGTAGAGAAGAATGATTTTTATTTTCTGGATTTCAATTTTTGGGAATATTATGTAGCTGAGCATAATTATGATTGCCTTGTAGGTTGATTTCCATTTTCCAAAAATCAATCACTCAAAAGATAGTGAATGAATGAGTGGTTATGTTGCATGCAATGGTTACCTTGAGTAAATCTCCAACTTTCAATTTTTGAGAAGGCGCAAAAGGTGAATTTGAAGACGATTATTCAGATTTATGAAAATTGTTCTTTTCAATAATTTGATTTCAATTGATTTCAAATCTAAGGATCATGAAATTTTATTCAGTCCCAGAAAGGCATTTCAATTTTTGAAAGGCACCATTTTTTGTTTCCTTTTTCTGAGTAAAATAACATGAAATTTGAAAAACGAAAACATGGGTTTTCTTCAGAATGAGCCTAATTAGACTCCATGCAAGCAATTTTCTCAAATTCATTTTTATTTGGGATATTTTTATGGTTCTTCCAACCCCTATTTTGCAGATTGCATGGGTAAATGAGTGGCCAAGTTGAAAGTGAATGCCTAGACATAAAAAAAATTGCTTCTTTTAAGGAGATGTAAGGGCAACTGGATATTGGATCCTTTGAGTAAAATTGTTGATTTGAGAGGGAAATGAATCCTGTGTCAGAATGTATTGTAAAATCCAAGTTTTATTTGTCGTCTGAAGCCGCTCATCCAGAATGATATATTGGTAAATAATGTCATCCACAAGAAAAGAGAAGAAGTATATGAAAGCATAGATATACTTTTACAGGTAGCTAAAGAGAAATCTTCATCTTAAAGGGCCAGAGCCATTGGTAGTGTTGGGTACCTATACCAATAGTTTCATTTTTCATGATTAGATGTCAGAGGTCCAAATATGCTCTGCTTTGGCAAATGCAAAGATCTCATATTTTCCTAAGAAGGCAGTGTCTATATCAGTTTTCATAAGAATTCAATTTTGGATGGATGGTCCAACAGTCTAATCTGGATCATGCCATGTTTTCAATTTCTATGTTGTAGTATAGAGAATGATATCTGTCCAAACTGTTTAATCTTGGCAGATCAAGTAGCTAGCTAGAGAAACAAAGGTTCCCAACTGTCTAATCTGGGGCCTTGGAAGAAATAAGGTTTGTGATTAGATAGGAGATCCAAGTAAAAGCCAATGAAAAGAAAAGGCATTCAAAGGGTTGCAAGTCCAAGAGCACCCTCCAAGAAGGAACAAAATATGCTAGGGAAGCTAGTGGGGGTAGGTAGATGGGGTTGCAGAAATGGTATCTCTTCCAAAAATCAAAGTTGCTGAAATCTATACAGGAAGAACAGCACTATGAAACATGACTAACTCCCCTGGTTCTCATTTGTAAAACAGTCATTACTAACTCCCTTTCCCCAAAGTTGCACAGAGCATGAGAAAGCATATGTTTTACATTCTTATACCCTTGGGAAGCCACATTTCTTGTGCAAAAATCTTTTCATTTTGAACTACTCCTAAGTTCAATCCATTTGCAAATAAAACTTGGGGAGCTAGCCCCACTCAGGAATTTCTTCCATACTAACAACTAACTATGCTACTTAACTCCCTATACTCCTTTACCCCTAATATTATAAACACCATGGTGTCTAAACCCCACAATGTATAAATATCCCCTCCCTGGCACTATAGCCATAGTATTTCACCCCTGGGACTTGAATTGACACCTGGTCAAGGTCAAGAACCCATGACTTGTCTTCTGTTTCACCCCAGACTGGTTTTCCTGCCTAAAAAGCTGTTAGACCTTGAAAACCTTGAGGAAACTTGAAAAAATATTGAAAACCTTGCAAAAATACCCTTCCCCCTCTTTATCCTAAGGTCGGGTTATTCTCATTGTTCATATTTCATAAGCCATGCAAATAAACCCTTTTGCCTAATGTTTCCGCCTTCGGAAAATCAAATTACCCGATACATTGCAAAACCTTCGAAAACCTTTGAATTCTATGATAAGCGGGCGCAAATATATTAATAAAGAAAACATTGGGAACTTTTATTAAACAATGTTTATTGTCCGGAGGGCCCCGCCATCCTCGTCAGCAGCAGAAAATGATATTTTATTGCCCGCCCGCTGGTACATATCTTCCGTGCAGGTTAGCGATCCGACGACCGTTCGATCATGCTTCATCCAGATCCACGGCCGGGGTTGATTTCGGGCCATCCCGACGTCCGCACAATAACCAATGCCGCTGCTACCGTCCGCGCAACTCAGGTGCCCGATGACCGTCCGATCTCCCGCCTTCAGATCAACGGCTGTGATCAATATCGGAAGGCCCTGCGCGTCCAACAGATACCTTCCGATATCTGTCAGACGCTGACGTCAGGCCAGCATCAGCAGGGGGGCACGCGTCCCTTTTTCATTGCATCGGAGCGACGTCTGACATTCCGTCCGACGTACAGGACCCCATCCGATATGGCGACACCTGTCCAGTCCACGAGAGCGCCCGGGCGCCGCGCACGTCACCGCCAAGTCAATTCCGCCTTGATCCTAATTGGTCCACCCGGCTGCCACATCATCACCCCGTGGACCTACCGCTGACTGCCACGTCACCAGGATGACGTCATGCTGATGTCACCCAAGCCGGGCCCCCATGCTGACGTCATCCACAAAGCGCGCCAAAAGGTTAAAAAACCATATTTTCGCCAATTTTCACTGTTTTTGTAATTTTTCAAAATTTTACTGTGAACGCCTGCTGCATGAGAATTCACGACGCCGAGCTACCAGCCGACCTGCAGCTGTTTTCGAAGCATTCCGCACGCCAAATCCAGTTAAACTCCTCAGTCTAAGTCGGTGTTTGCCAGGTATTTCGGCCCTACCCTCTAGTCGTCTGGTTTTTCATCAATTTTCTGCAAAACCCGTCGTTATAGCCTGATAGGCGTGAAAGTCATTGATCAACCCACTGTATTTACCCAAATTCGAACAATTCAAGCCTGAATGTAGTGTCGGAGAGCTCCAATTCACCATAAAATCAATCAAAAACCTACCCTGTCCGCGCAAACGTGGACTTCTGAATAACTCCCGTCATTGACAAAGAAGGTCTCCCTGCTGCCAAAACGTGCCCAAGGGGTTAGCATTGTCTCCCTAATAGTAAGCAAACCCTGTTAAACCTGGTCCCCGTTAATCTCACCAGTTCGAACAGCAATTCAGAGATTATTCATATAAAACATGGAGACCCCTGAGATACTTAATGTTACTCCTTTAAATGCTCCTCAAAGAGAGCAGGACTGGCAGGAGCTGGCAGATCTGGATTATCAGATCTCAGAGACCTCCAGACAAGGACTCACCCCTCATCTACAACTATTAAGAGAGTTCAGGTCCAAGCACAGAGAAGGAACGGATATATTGGGCATTTGGGAGTCAGCCCTGCCAATTTTCAAAATGCCTCAGGTCAGGCAGTTCCCTGACCTGATTTATCTTTGTGCCAGTCAATATGAACCATCACATAGGGCTGTAGTTGATGACAAAGGTGAGGTTGTCTTCTATACCACCCCTCAAGCTATCAGAGACATGGTGCAGTTTGAGTCCAACAAAACAATGGTTCC
>APFE031136769.1:0-22138 GCA_000404065.3 Pinus taeda | reverse complement strand
TCCATAATTTGACTTTTCAACATTGCATGAGTGAAGGGGTGAGCTGAAATTAACTAGTTGAAGGTGGCTAAGGTTGTTGACCCATCCTTAGCTTATAAAAGATCATGCCTTATGCATTGATAACAAATTTAGAACTATAATATGTTCAAGATAAGAGGTAAGGAATATTCCATACATGTACCTTAGTACCTGATGGTGGTTAGAGAGACATGCATGTTGTTGCTGAGTTGATGTTGATGTGAAGGTGTGGGGGGGCCTATATCAACCTTCCTAAAGAATATCTGACACATTTCTCCATCATATTTCCTCTTGTAGCTTCTTCTCAACCTTCCTGTAGATGCTGTTTGTTGGAGAGTGAAGTCCTTCCTTGTATTTGTTGCATGTGTTTTTCTCTTTTTTCTTCCTCCAATGTTTTTCCTTGATGTGTAGGTACTAGATGGTGATGATGATAATCCTGATGCTACTGGAAAGCCATGGAGGAGCTTATTTAACCTTTGGATATCCATGTTGAAGCTGAATGCAACCTGCTATTTTTTTTTTATGGAACAGGCCGCTACAATATTTCCTACAGGATGTCCTGTAACTGCCTCTTCCTAAAAAAAAGTTAATCATTTCTTCACTTCTCAAGCATGAGGATGGTTGGAATGGGTAGAGAATGGGCCTAGCGATTGGTGAATGAGAGGTATAGCTTTCAGGTGTTGTCGCCTTGTTCTTTTTCTTCATCCTCTTTTGTCTATTTTTTTTCTTAAACTATAAGTTTTTTTAAACTACCTTTATTGGATGAATGCAGAGGTGATCATGCTGGAGAGAGGTATGGTGATGAGTTTGTGACGTATATTTTTTTTGTGACGTAAGAAGGTCATCCCATTATTCTAGGGTTACTTTTTTAGGATTCACAAGCCACTGTAATTCCTACAGGATCATCGTGTAGGTTTTTAGGGAATCCTATAGGTTTACAAGGAATTTTGTAGAAAACATAGAACCCTTGCAAATTGAGCTAAATGAGAAGAAAAATGGAGGGAATGATGGAATGATGAAGGATGTGGAATGGAGAAATGAAAACATGAACTGTATAAGCCCCTTTTGATCCTCTCTTGTTGTTCTCATCCTCCTCCTGTTGTCCTGCAAACAATTTTTTCAAAATTCAGGACAACCTCTTGTGGTAGATTTGTTTTGTCCATATCTCTCAGACAATAGAATGGATTGACTTGAAAATTTTTGAACATGTTTTCATCATCATTATAAACCTCCCCACAGAAACATTTTGATTAATGGATACACAAATATCGAGAAAAACTAAAAATGATTGAAGGTGATGGAGGTTGATTTCTTGGAAACTGTGCACAAGAATTTGTTGAAATTTTGTGAGCATGTTATCATCCATATGCATCTCCCCATGAAATAGATTGGAAAATGGATTCATGGTTTTCATGTTATGGAAAAAACAAATTTATCTTCTATGTATTTTGTTTTGTGTAGTAAAACAAATCCTCTCTGTAGTATTTTGGGACAACAAGGAAAATGAGTGGTAGAAGCTTGGGAATGATGAGTGGATGGTGGAAATATATGAGGGTGATGGATTTTCATGGCCTTCGTCATGTTGAAGCACTTGAGCAAAGGAGGATAAAGTCAAAAATTGACTTCTTTTGACTAAGTTTGACCTATTTTCTCTTTCTTTGGTGGAAACGTGTTTTTGTTCCTTGTAGATGTTGGAGAGCACCTACAATAATCAAAGAGATACATGGAGCAAGGATTTTTCATTTTTCTCTTCCTTTTCTTTCTTCTAGGCCTACTAGCCACTTCAAGGAAGTTTTTAACTAGTAGGTCTGCCTCGATCCCTCAAAGGAGGTTTTCACCTAGGATCATTTATTTTTTCACTTTTTTCTTTTTCTCCAACCAATTGACCACCTCATGGAGGTTTTTGATCAATGAGCCAATCTGAGGCACCTCTAAGGAGGTTTTCACCTGAGATTTTCATTTTTTCTCTTATTTTTCAATTTTTATTCTTTTCTCTACCCTACCCTACTTGAAAAACAAAATCAGTTTCAAGTACAAGAATACTTCCAATGGAGCCATTTTCTCCTTAATATGACAAACAAAATGATGTGTAGGCTTGAAATTGATGCTTTGACATGTACCTGAATTTGAGTGATCAAATGCTTTGACTTTGATGATATCGAGCATGATTGAAGACTAGAGTATTGTTGAAACTTAGTGACTATCTAGAACCATATTTCAATATAATTGTGATTCCCCTGGTCCACTTGCTGATTTGGATCATGCTGGATGTCTTCTTCTTCCATGACCTTCAAATCTTCCCCTTTTCGCTAATTGTTCTATTGAATACATGGAGGATTTGATGTCAACCATGAGGGAGCTCTCTTGATCTCTGATTTTGATGTCTGCTCTTCATCAAGTGCAACCCATGATTCTATGGTATTCTAATTTGAATCTTCTTCTTCTGAATGTGGTCCTTCAATGATATCAAGGTAATCTCTTTTTTTCAATACTCTTCCTGAGCTATGGTGAATACCATTAATCTCAAGAGGAGATGTTTGGAAATGTTGTACCTTAGCATTGTAAGTTGGCTAAGCTACTTCAATGTGTGGGTTTAGAAATGGTGGTATAGGTAGTTGAGTAGGAGTGGATATTTGAGATGGATGTGGTTGTGGTTGTGGTTGTGGAAGAGATGAATGGTGGGGATAACATGGAGTTGGGTATGGGGGATATTGAGAAAAATATTGACGATATTGTGGATGGATCTCATAAATTCCTTGTGAACCTTGTTGACAATATTGGTCTTGGGTTTGAGGTGGCCAATGCGGCCAAGGAAAGGGTGTGTTTCAATTAATTTGATGTGGATACGCATAACCTTGAAATTGTGAATTAGGCTCTTGCATCATACTAGGTTCACTAGGCTGTCATGGTCCTCTTGGAGCTACATCACATAGCTGCATTGGAAATTGACTTGCTCCATTGTCCTCTTGGTGACATTCCTTCAACCTTGGTAATGAGGAGCAACATTTAACATCATGTGATTCTGCATGGACAACACGAATATCAACATCTTATTTTTTCTCATTTTGTATTCTTAACATTTCTACTTGTTTGGCTAGATTCCTAAGAATTTTTGTTTTAAAGTTATCAAGAAACTTTCCAACTTTAGCTTGACTTACTGATCTTGATGTTGATTTACTTACTCTTTCCCTTCCTCTTGATATTTGTTTGCATGTTTCACAAATTTTTCAAATGATAGCTGGTATACATCACCTCTACTCATGAGATCAAGGAGATCAATCCACTCATCCCTAATTGTTCTAAGTAAGAGTCTTTTTAGTGTGTCAAATCCTAAATGATGTAGTTTTTCCCTCTTAACATTATACATGAACCTATCTATTAGATCCTCTCATCTTATCTTTGATTCATTCTAAATATTTCTTCATTAAGATCATGATCTTTATATTTTTCTAGAAATATGTTTTGCATATCATTCCATGATCTTATAGAATTAGTCCTTAAACTAATTAACCATTTAATAACCCTATCCTTCAATGTTGTCGAAAACAATCTCAATCTTTGAGTTTTTAATAAGTAACCATAAGATCTGCAAGCAATTTAAAATTCAAAAAGAAAGGTTTATGTATCCTCTGACCTTAGACCATGAAATTTTGGAAGAAAATATGGAGGGATGTTCTTCATGTGCACACTACCATCAATATCTTCAATTGTAAATTCGAGAGGATCTTCCTCATTGTCATCATCTTCATATATTTCTTCTACATTATTTACCATCTTCTTCTTCTACCTACAAAGTGAATGGTGATGTGACTTGTACTGCACCATGAGATCAAATGGGGTGGTGGGTTGGTGTTAGAGATTTTTTTGTTTTATGATTGAATGAAGATACTAATGAAATGCACTTTCCTATTTTTGAAATCAAGTATGCCTAATGAAATTATTTTCTTGATTTTGAAAAAATTAAAAAGAAATGAATCAACTAGGGAAAAAACAATGCATACTTTGACACCTCCCCAGCAATGGCACCAAAAAGTGATGAGCTTCGGTATTGCAACAAGAATGTTTCATCTCCCAAGGCTATTGACTTTAATTATCAACAAGGGGTTCGTACAAACTTAAGAGGTATCAGAACTACGTGTGAAACATACAATGTGTCCTTCCTTTGTTGTCATGAGGTAATTGAGTGCATTTACTAAAGTCAAATCCTAAACTAAATACAGAAAATGAAATGTTTGAACTGGAACCTTAACCTATTGCAGGAAAGAAAGTTCGAGGAAAGAAACATATTCTAATTGCATAAAGGTAATGAAATAAATGTGAAAGAAACCTAGCTGAACCCTATTTATCACATGTGATGATTTAAACTATGTGAGCATGAAATCTAATCTAGAGAGTAATAACTGTTGTGTGCATGTGTAAATATAAAAGAACTCATTTTTTAAATATTTTTGCTTTATAAATGGAAATGCTAATCTTTCCTTAATTTTTGGCAGGAGAAATAAGTGTGGAGAAAGGGGGTTAAAATTGTCTTGATGGCATGGAGGTAAATTAGAGGCCTAATCCCAGCTTCAATGATGATTTTTCTCAATTCAGGCTCAAAACAGGCTTTCCTACAAGATGCTACAAGATTTCCTACAGGATCCCTTGATTTACTACAGGATGTTACAGATTTACTATACGAAATTATAATTCGTTGAATGACCAAGAAAATAAAATAAAAATTGGATTTGACAAAATTTTGTATTGACTAGGATGTCTTAGGTCCCCTTTCCAAGTGTAATCACTCAAAAATACCTTTGTTAACCCATGCTAAAAGATAGAAAAACATTCCTAGTCGAAAACTCAAGAACTAGTGAGCTAGTAAATATAAAATGTGCCTAACCTAAGCAAGTAAAAAATAAATGGAGTAATTGTTTTATGAACTAGAATTCATTCTTGATCTAATGCAAGTGGAACCAACTCGATTGAAGCTCATTAGCATGCTCTAAAAAATATCAGAAATTTACTGTTCTTTGCCACAAAGGAGTTCCAGAAATATAGATTTGGGAATAAGAAAGCTAATATAAGTGAATCAATGATTACTATGACCTTCAAAAGATTTTCCAAGGATGAAATGATGCTTGTGATCCTATAAAGGAAATTACATTATCCATTTAACTCAATCCTACAACAAGAAATCATTAATACTAAATGCAGAAGCAAAAGGAAATAAAAACATGAGATGCATGTCAATAAGATGTGAAAAGAAGGAAAGAGAATGATACAAAAGGGATTTGAGGCTCTTGGGATGGAAAAACTAAGGAAAACTAGAGACCTATGGAGGAGAACAAGATTTATAAGCTGAAAATGACACCAATCTTCATTATTTTGATCAATACAATTACATCGCTGCAAGAAAATACAATGGAGCTGCAGAAATATGATTTCTCTCCAAACGAACACTCATGAAAATATATCCCTATAGGAAAATTAGATTTGGTACTTATAAAAAATGATTAGGAATCATTCCCCATGAATGGAGGAAGCTTTCGCCACCAAAATCCCTTGATTAGTGGACTTGGTCCTCAATATTGGGAATCTACATTAAATGGCACATAACACATTCCTAGATTTTCTCAATCATTGGAGTTCCACAATATGTGCCATAATTCCATAATATATTGTTGATTTATTACTTGTTATTGATCCTCATATAGTAGGGGGAAAGTCCCGAAATTATCCCCTCCAAATCTTCATGATCTTCCTAATATTCTCATAATATTCCACAAAAATAAATAATATTAGGCACAAATATGCAAGTATTCATAAACCTTAATAATGAATATATTAAAGTAAAAAATACACTATTTAATGCAAGAATAGAGGTTTAATATGCCAAAGGATGGTCATAGGCCTTAATTTATGTTTAATTTGAGGAATGGGACTTAATTTATGTCTAATTTAGAGGCCAAAGACATGCACATGGCAAAAATCTAGGGAAAGTCACACTTGGTGGGAGGTTTCTGAAATGATCCTTGCATGTAACCTCCAACTACCAAAAATAGATTCCTGAAAGAAGGGATCCCTTGTCATGCTACCTTGGGAGAAGAAGCCCATACATGCAAGTATGATTTCCTTAGTCCCACAGGGAATTGGTTAACTCAGTTGCACATGAAAGAGCCTTCTCAACTGCTGGGAGAGAATGCGCATTTATGGCTAGGAGCTGGGTTGGCTTCTCAGAAGATTTGCACAATTTCCATGTAGAATAATTGACTACTACACATATTTGCACAAATTTTGTGTTGAGCATCCGAGCTAGGAAGTATTGCGGAATTTTCTGGGTGAAGATTTCTCAGCAGAATTGAGCAATTTTTGGGCCCATCTGGTTGCTAGTCAGGATTGCGCAATTTCTGGAGGGAAGGATGGTTTCCCTCCAGATTTGAACAAATTCCTGAAGGAGCTACTCAGTGTGCTGCTAGAATAAGTCTGGATGAACAACCTATGAGGGTAATGCATCAAGGTTTGATTGATAGGCTATCTTTCTGCAAGAAAATCACTAGAGCTTATGTACTTGAGGAAGCACAACATGACGCTGTGAAGGCTTGTAGGGAGGCTCCTAAACAAATATAAGGAAAATATTTGGAGGGTGGTTGTAGCTTCTATAACACTTGGCGACACACTAGTAGAAATCCATTTCTATGAATGGACCTTGTTTGTGAAAAGCAAGTCTAACACCTCTCGAAGTATTGTTTAGTTCTCAACATTTCTTGGTTTCACAGTAGCTTGATTGTAATATGTAGCATCTGCCAAGCAGGCCTCGACAGTACCCTGACGGATTCACATATGAACACAAGCATGGCTCCATTGCCAGAGAGCCTAGTTAGTACCCCGGTGGAGGTATTTGTATCACCTCTCAACGTAAAAATAATTTCTTTTCTTTCGCATTATTCATTTTCATTTTTTTCAATCTTTTTTTTTCTTTTTTCAATTTTTTATTTTTTATTTTCAAAACTGTGCATACCACTTATTCACTTGAGAGGAGGAAGAGGGATATCGACTTACTGAGAGTGGAAGAGGTTTTTCCAGAAGAGAAGTAGTTTATTATACCTATGACATGCTTGTTAAGGTTTCCCCCTCACCTTACTCTACTTGATTGACGTTAGTGTCAATGTCTTCACACTGCCATTAGTGATCAAAATCTGCTCTTTTGCATTTCATAGTAGGAGTCCCATATTGATGAGTTTGCATTCCATTAGGTCATGGATTCACTGATGTTAGGGTTTAATTTAATTTTTCCCTCATGATCTGTACTTTCTTGTTGGGTAGCAGAGGTCCCACGTAACGATTTTGGGGTAGAAAGTCTAGAAATTAGGATTAAATTATTGTAAAAACTCCGAAGTATGCAGAGCGTGAAATGTAAAAGGTCGAGTCAAAGGGTTGTTCACCCAAGAAATAATGTAAAATAATAGGAAGTAAGTCAGTCCACGGACCATAGGAAGGTATAAATAGAGCTAAGCTCTATGAGGAAAAGCTAGTTCATTTTGGATATGATTTTGGATCAGAATTGTATTGGGCTTTTATGGACAATAGTCAGAAAGTGTCTGTAAGTCTGAGTCGAGGATTTGGGTAGTGGATAGAGGCTCTATAGCTATGTGTGCAGAGGACTGGAAAAGTCTCCAACTGTGTGTGTGGACCCCTGTAGCTGAGTGCGTAGGGCGGATTTGGATGTATTGGTGATAAGTGAAAATAAAGATAAGTTTCTTCTACAAATTTTGTGTTACAATCTGAGTTATCGCGAATCTGACTCTATGAATGGTTGATATAACTGTTTAATCTATGTGCATATGATTATGTTCAAAATATATGTGAATCTAAGTTTGTTCTAAGTGCATGAATTGGTTAAACCTGTTCAATGTTTTCTTAAATACCCTTCTAAGTAGATTTGGGCTACATTACCTCATCAAATAGATTAGATCTATAGACCGCGCGATCATAGAAAGTTAAAATCCTTCTCGGTCTGGATCTGTGTGAATATAGAGTAGAAAGAAGTTATAAAATGGTGTGCGATACCTACAAGACCACATACAGACATCCCAAGGGTGCGGAAACCTGGTTCTATCACCCTCCCCTACTACCTCGGGTGAGACCTCAGTTCGCACTCCGCGGACTATTGCGAAAGGGTTGATAGCTAAGCGATTTACTTGGCTAAATAATGCTTCCGACCTTGGGTCAAGCCCATATAAGCCGAAAAATGGTTCATTTGTCAGGATAGAGATCTGCCTAAGGGGTTTCTGATGTGAGAAGAAAGGACTCTATAAAGAAAGAATCAAAGGGTCGAAGGAACCAGGAAGAGGAGTAATACAACAACAATCACGAGCGCAATCCAGTTACCGGTATTCAAAGGAGCAGGAAGCGAAGACCCAGAACAATTTTGGTTCGTATTAACATCAGTATGGAATGTGCAACAAATTGTGGATGATAATATCATAAAGGCTACCTTAGTCAACGCGCTGTAGGACCGAGCGAAAACATGGTACATGAAGTATTCAAGTAGTAACCCAACAACGAGGATAGTAGAAATCTGGGCCGAATTATAAAATTAATTCAGTTGGCCGAAGTCAGAAATGCAATCAGTCATAGGGTTCAAAGAGATAATGATGATGCCTGGTGAAACCCCATGGGATTTGGATAAGAGGTTGAAAAGCACCATCCGTGAGGCCAACATGACCTTGACGGGTGCAGAGCATCGCGCTTGGTTCATCGCATCATTAACGCCATATCTGAAGTTGGCTATTTCACAACAAAATATCTCAACCCAAGCTGAAGCGTTGGAGGTAGCAATGCGGCTGCATGAAACCCCGATAGAGGACCCAGGGCTGGGAGTTTAGCAAATCCAAGCGTAGATCCAAAATTTGTGCTTGGAAATGAAGAAGTTAAGACAAGAATAGGCACCGCGCCTAGAAGTCTGGGAGGAAGTATGGTGTATAAAGTGCAGGAGCTAGGGACATGATAAAGATCACTGTTTGGCCTTAGTGAATTTTGTGGTAATGGGGGGAATGACACCATTACAGCCAGAGGTACAGGTAGGGCCAACCACAACCACCCCACTCTGGTGCACAATCTGTCAAGTGGGAGGAAAGCACAACACTAATAACTGTCATTTATCGCCAAAATACAATCAGACCCCAATAACTCTTTTGCGACTTTTGTATATCGGTGGGCCACAAAGAAAGGAGTTATTGTAGATATCAATTTTTGATGGATTAGTCATCTGCCTATAGAATGCAAATTGAGGTGCGAAGTCAGGATCCACCCAAGGCGATTGCATAAGGTGGGTTTCAAGGACATGGTTGAAGACGAGGAAGAATGGGAGCAGGAAGGGGTCACGGGTAGCTAATATGTTAGAACTTTGGGGGACCAAGACATTATGTGCGGGATTGTACCAACCCAATTAGAATTTCATGTAGTTATTGTGAGTAATTCGATCATGAGCTGATAGATTGTCCTTATTGTGAGTATGAAATGGATTAGGTCATTCTAGATCTAGGCTCAGATGTGAACGTACTACCTAAATAGACTTGGGAGTGCATGGGTAATCCTACGTTACAATGGTCCCCTATCCAACTGTGGACCACAAATCAACAGAAGGTACTGCCCATGTGAAGGTTGCAAGGAGTTACACCCTATCTTGTGCTGTTAGTAATAGACTGGGCTACTGACATGGGTTGAAAGTACACCCTATCTTGTGTTGTTAGGAATAGACTGGGCTACTGACATGAATAGGATTATTAATTTAAAGAAGCAGACAATGGTATTTGAAACAAAGTTGCTCTGCGTGGTCATTCTACTAGATCCGGTTGAAGGAACACGTTACATTGAACCTATGTATGACAAGGAAACCGACGACGACACAAATTGTAGTTACAAAATGGCTGCACAAAGGTGAGAATGGGTCAAGACAATGGAGGATAGAAGAATAGCATGAGGTTATGGAGAATCCTACACTTCCGATTCAGATGAGGAAGACAAGCGGTGGTGCAACTGGTTCAATGGAGTGACCACACTACATTGCAACATGGTGACTAAATCTCTATATTACGTGAAGGCCCAGGATTGTAAAATGCCTACATATGATGGGATGACAATAATAGACGAATTCCTGACCAAATTTATATTCAAAGTACCAGAGCACCAATGGTTTGATGTGATGAGGTGGGCGTTGCACGTGACACCTATGTGATGGTGGGGAAACTTTCGAAGATTGGTGTGCCTGCAGGCGTATGATGAAGATCAGATTTGGGAAGCTAAAACTATTCCTAATGGAGAAATAGAATGGACGTGATGACTTATGCATGCACCTTACCAGATGGATCAAAGCCTACGGAGAAGAACCTTAGCCAAAATGGGTGCACTTATTATCACACTCTGGACATCATTCCTAGAAACTGGTATATTGAAGCAGAGCTCTAGCACAACACAGGCGAGTGGGATATCTTGCGCGAAGGATTTTTATCAACATTTCTCTTTGAAGACCAATGGACGCATACCGTGGACGATGCATTACAACTAGTCAAGGCCGCCATTTTCAAAATGCCACTAGAACCCGAAGAAGTCGTGCAGACAGAGTGGTCGCGCCAGTTGAGCCATGCCTTAGAATGCTATAATGTACAAGTAGAAGATGATGAGGATGACCTGCGTAACATAAATATTCTGGAATCTGAAAGGAGTCATGAGGTGCATGGCCCTGAGATAGAAGATCCTGACATCATGGCACCATTGAAAAAGAAACAAGTAAATATCGGAACGGAGGAAGAGCTAAAGTATACTACGCTTGGGGATTACTGGGATGACGCCACGGTGGAAAAGGTCGTCAAGCTGCTCCGAGAATACCAAGATTTATTCCCTACAAAAATAACAGAGCTAAAAGGGATTCTAGGAGACCTAGGAATGATGAAGATAACTTTGAAGCTAGATGTGAAGCCAATGAAATAACGACCCTACTGACTGAATCCAAAATACAAAGCAAAGTTTTGCGAAGTATTGGACAAGATGCTAGCAGCAAGAATTATTGAACCTATTGAGGAGTCTGATTGAGTAAGCCCTATGGTTGTGCAGGAGAAGAAACAAAAGTGTGAGATCTGCATCTGCATGGATCTTTGAAAACTCAATGATGCTTGTGTTAATGATCCATTCCAAACGCCCTTTACAGATAAGGTACTAGAAAGTGTGGGTAGGTAGGAAGCATACTCCTTCACAGACGGGTTCTCTTGGTACCATCAAATCAAGATCATGCCAGAAGATCATGGCAAGACAACGTTTGCTACCGAATGGGGTTTTTTTGAGTATACGATGATGCCATTTGGGCTGAAGAATGTGATGGCGATATTTTCCCGCATTGTGGTAGCCACATTCAAGGAATTTATACGCAATTTCTTACAAGTTGATCTTGATGACTGGACTGTATTTGGCTTAGTTAAGAAACATATCACAAGCTTGTAATTAATGGTGGATACCTGTCACTGGCACCAGATTGCGCTCAACCTAAACAAGTGTACTTTCCTCGTCCCTTTCAGGAACTTGTTGGGTCATGTGGTTTGTAAGTAAGGACTGATGGTGGATCTAGCAAAAATCATTGTCATACTAAATCTACAAGAGCCACAAAGTGTAAAATAGCTATGCGCCACATTGGGACACATGAGCTACTACCAGAAGTTCATAAAAAGCTACACCCAGATCATGGATGCAATGGAATAGTTGTTGAAGAAGGACGCTACATATTGCTGGAATAAGGAATGCAAAAAAAGCTTGAAAATGCTTAAGGAAAAGATGGCATCCACCCCTATCTTAGTCTTTCCAAAGTGGGACATTGAATTTTATGTGCATGTCGATGTGTCGTGTATCATGTTGGGTGCAGTCATCACTCAAGAAGGAGCAGAGGGAATTTATCACCCGATTGCATTCACAAGTCACAGGTTGTCAAAATATGAGAAGAATTACTATATTACTGAGCAAGAGGGATTGGCGATGGTATACCCACTCCAAAGGTACTGTCACTATTTGCTCGGAGGACATTTTAAGATGTATACTAATCACTCTACACTAAAATGCGTAGTGAATAAGCCTGTGTTGGGGGGACACATTTGTCAATGGTTGCTGTTGTTTCATGAATATGACTTTGAGGTCATTGTAAAGCTAGAACGTCTGAACGCAGGATCGAATCACCTATCTCGAATTGATGCCGGTGAAGAACCAACAAATTTAGAGGAAGGAATCCCGGATGCCCAGTTGTATGCAATGCACGTTGCAAATGGCCACTTTTAGGATATAGTCCATTTTTTAACTATAGGAATTGCGCCACATGGGTATTCTGTTTAGAAAAAGAAGGAATTGGTGATACACGTAGCAGATTTTACCGTCATTGGAGGCCACCTCTACAAGATGGGAACGACGAAATATTACACACATATGTACTGGAGTTCGAGCAAGGATAGATCTTGGTTGAAGCAAATGGGGGGGGGTTTCTGGAAGACATTATATGGATCATGCCATAGCCCAAAAGATTCTTTGTGCAGGGTTATGGTGGCCCACTCTACATCAAGATTCGAAAGCATAATGTCATGCCTACAATGTATGTCAACAGACGGGGAAACCATGGTGGAGGGATGAAATGTCCTTCTAGCCATAGATGATGTTATAGCCATTTGAGAAATGGGCAATCAAATTCATCGGGCCTATTGAACTATGAGGAAAAATGGGCACGCGTTATATCACCACGGTGACCAAATATTTGACTCGATGCACAGAGGAACAACCGATAAAGGATTGCACGACTGCGACAGTAGTGAAGTTCTTGTTCTAAAATGTGCTAACTAGGTTTGGACGTCCCAAAATTCTCATGAGTGATAGGGGAATGCATTTTCTAAATGAAACGATGAGTGCAGTCACTGAGGAATTCCATATATATCACCAATAGAATACACCATACTACCCACAACCAAATGAGACCATTGAGGCATTCAACAAAATTTTGGAGACCATGTTGACTAAGGTCTGTAATGTGCAATGAAATGATTGGGACTTGTGCATCCCTGCTATGCTATGGGCATACCGAACCATGTGTAAGAAGTTGATAGGCCAGACACCTTTTCAGTTAGTCTATGGCAAGGAGGTCATTATGCATATGGAATATATTGTGCCTAGTCTGCGATTCGCAGCAATGACAGGTATGGCAGACTGTAGGCATTGGAAGAAAGGCTCACGCAGCTAGAATAATTGGAGGAGGAACGATTTTTGGCAGGATTCCATCAGCAAGTGTAGAAACAACGCAAGAATGCATGCCATGACTGCTATATCAAGGTGAGCACTTTCAAAGAAAACGATCTAGTATTACTATATGACATTAAGTTTGATAAATTCCCGGGAAAGCTCCGCATGCATTGGTTGGGACCCTATGTCGTCAAAGAAGTTACCGATGGGGGCGCAGTTCAGCTTGCCAAACTCAATGGAGACCCCTTCCTGGGAAGTGTGAATGGCAGTCGCCTGAAGCTCTACATGGGTGGGTTGACCACCTAAATAACCATTTAGAGGGTAATCTCACTGCTCCAACCAGTTGAAAGAGAGCATGGGACGATAAAGCAGTCAGGGGTACTGTTGCGTGGGTACCAAGGTGTGTGTCCATTTGGCCAAACACCAGGGTCACAGTTGCGCAAGACGGATCATGCGGATGTGCTAATAAGAGGAACAATGACTGTTGATATCACTATTCATGACAAGATGTCTGCATTATGGAAAAAAGGAGTGGGTGACATGCAATTAAGAGAAATAGTACGACGCAGATATAGAACAAGTTGCCATAGATTTTCCATAAGGATGATAGAATAGGTGGGAATCAGTGAATTTGAAATTTGCATGGCTTATAAATCATTGAGGGGCATCCATCGTGTGACCTAAACTTCTAGAAAACATATATTAGGTATCAATATGGAGTTTTTAATTCTGTCTACATAAGGAGTAAGCCCGAGGGTGGTGATATGGCCGTTGAAGAAGCAAGAATCTTTAAGGAGTATGGTGTTGATAGTTGCGGGTACCCTGTAGGCTACAACATCAACAATAGAGGATGTACCACAAAAGGGGAGACAGAAAGCAAAATTGGTCCGGATGTCGTCGCCCTGCCCAGGGGTAGGAAGCGAACTACAATAGAAAAGCGAAAGGATTGACAAACAAAGACCACGGGTAGATACGAAGTTAATAAGTCGGTTCTATTGTTCCTTAAAAACTGGGATCTTGTAGACAACAGTAAGGGTCTTGCAAAATTGCAACACAACCTATAGCAGGTAGTATGGAGAGAAGGTACGAAGGTTGAAACTGGTTGCGGTGGTACCAGGGTGTCCCATATGCAACAATGAAGAAACAACATAGCCAGAGCCGAACGAAGCTTTGCAAGAGACAACGAAGGAGCAGTAGGATGACGAAAGTCACTCAATGGGAGGCAAACCACCAAGCCAAGGTAGAGTGTCTAGCTGCACCGGGGAGTGACCTAAGATGAGTCAGGATGATTGTGTTGGGGGATTGTTGGGTAGCGGAGGTCCCACGTAACGATTTTGGGCAGAAAGTCTATAAATTAGGATTAAATTATTATTAAAGCTCCAAATTATGTGGAGCGCGAAATTTAAAAGGTCAATTCAAAGGGTTGTTCGCCCAAGAAATAATGTAAAATAATAGGAAGTAAGTCGGTTCGTGGACCATAGGAAGGTATAAATAGAGTGCAGCTCTATGAGGAAAAGGCAGTTCTTTTTGGATATGATTCTGGATCGAAATTGTAATGGGTTTTTAAGGAGAATAGTTAGAAAGCATCAGTAAGTCTGAGTCGAGGGTTTGCATAATGGATAGAGGCTCTATAGCTGTGTGCATAGACCCTTGCAGCTGAGTGCACAGGGCAGATTTGGATGTATTGATGATAAGCGAAAATAAAGATAAGTTTCTTCTACAAATTCTGTGTTACAATCTGAGTTATGACAAATCTGACTATATGAATGGTTGACATAATTGTTAAACCTATATGCATATGCTTATGTTGAAAATATATGTGAATCTAAGTTTATTCTAAGTGCGTGAAATGGTTAAAACTATTAAATGTTTGCTTAAAGACCCTTCTAAGTAGATCTGGGTTATAGTTTTCATCAAATAGATTAGATATGTAGACTGCGCGATCATAGAAAGTTAAAATCCTTCTGGGTCCAGATGTGCAAAAATATAGAGCAGCGCAAAGCTGCAGAATGGCGCATGATTCCTACAAGACCACATCCATACATCCCAAGGGTGTGGAAACTTGGTTCTAGCACCCTCCCCTGCTACCTCGGGTGAGACCTCAGTCAGTTCTCCGTGGACTGTTGCCGAAAGGGCCGGTAGCTGCAAGATTTGTTTGGCTAAATAATTATTCTGAACCTGGGTCAAGCCCATATAAGCCAACATTGTTGATCATCTTTCATATATTTCAGTCATGGCTCATGTTCACTCTGTAATTTATTTCATTAGGTCTTAAGGTTTGGTCTCATTAGGTTTTAGGGTCCCATCATGGTCAAATCCAATAATTACATGCCAATAATGACCAACAAGTTCATGAGGAGGCCAATAATTATTGGCAAAGCCATAATTTATCATTTTGAAAGCCTAATGTAGTTTTCACCTCAAAACTTGTTTTGAGGTGAAAATAGGGTATTTTGTTTTTATCACCATTAATGATGTGATTTTATGTTTTCATATGTAATATTGGTTCCCAACTACTCCTAAGTATCCTATCATGTTGCCAAGCACCTGCCACTACAAAAAATCAAGTCATCTTGAGCACCAATCCACCTGCAAGAGCAAAAGAGAAAAAACATGAAAAATAGAGTATTAAAAAGGACAAAGACACATTATAAAAGCGGGTTTCTCAAAAGAGAAACATAAAATGAGGTTCATTTATAAACTCATTCTCTTTTATTTTCATGCCATTGTATCATTTTGCAAATAAAAGAAGCCAAAGGAGAGAAAAACATCAAATGAGAAAGTGTTCATGAGAAAGGAAGTTGGGCGCTGCGCTTAGGGAGAAAAACATTGTGCTTCTGGAGTTTTTAGCCCGGCGCTGCACTTAGGGAAAAGGGAATTGCGCTTAGAGCCAAGCACTGCACTTAGCGGCCGTTTTCTCTATTCAAAATATAACATGCACTATGATCCTGTGTAGTGGCACTGTGCTTAGGCCAACCAACCAAAAACCACTCCCAAACTTGAAATTTATGTCAAATCTCATCCAGTTCCACACTTGGCAAGTAAGTATTATTCCTCTCCATGCAATTTAGTTTACATATGTAAATATTTTCATAAGTTTCCACTCTCTATATAAAACGCTAATTTTCACTATTAAACCCTAGTTCTTTGGTTTCCCCACCACTCACCTCATAACTAAACCCTTATCCCCACCACTATTATCACATTCTACCACTCATTTCTCACTCCCTAAAGCCCCTCCTTCTTGTGTTTTTCCCATAGTTTCATTCACACCCATTCTTCCAAGCCATTGCACATACCATTCATCCCATAAATTGTCAAAAATGTGCAAACTAAGAGAGTTAACTAAAACATGGAGAGAGGAAGTGATTTTGAGTATGATGAAAACACAGCCAGTGATAGTTCTATGGAGATACATAAGTAGAGAAAGCCTCACAATGGAGGAAAAATCATAAGAGAAGAGCCCACCAGTTTAAGAGAATTGCAAGCTTGCCCACTTGCAGTCTCTTCTTTAAGACACCATGGGTGTTTTGAATTCTGTGAATTAGTGGAAAGAGCTTAGTTTCATCATGAGTTGGCTAGACTTTTTGTGGCTCATTTGCATAACTATGAGGTGACACTTGCTAGAGTAACCTTCACAATATCACCAGCTGTCATTTCAAAGGCCGCTAGAATTCCTAATGTTGGTGAGAAATTGTACAAGGCTGAGGACCTTGATGAGCATTACAGTGAGCCTTACATGAAGCCTCAGTATAGAAATCAGGTGAAGAGGCTTTTCCCCTTTAAATTTTTGGAGAATAGGTATGTTCCTTTGATGAGGATTATCATCAAATATTTCACTTGTGAAGGCCAGTTCTCCCGATTGTATGCTTACCATATCAGACTCCTCATGCACTTCACCAAGGTAAAGATGATCAATCTCCCATATTTCTTGTTTAGAAACATTGACAAAATTGCTTACCTTGTGCAAAAGAAGTTGTACCCTCAACAATTGAACAACATCTATCATTACTCTTTGATCAAAATCATTTTTCTTCACCATCTCAATCTTCTTAACATTCCGTGGGAGACTTTCATCATGAGATGTTCAAAGGTCCACAAATCCCTTCACCAGTGCATCAAGAAAAAGGTGGGCCTTCTAGCCATGTGGAAACAAGGGAAGAGGTCAAGGAAACCAAAACTACTGAGGTGCTAGTGTACTTGACATATCAAAGAGGCACAAGGAGACATTTTGTAGCTACTAGGAAAGTGTTTTCTCCACAAGATGTGGAAGGGACCTTGCCTTCTTCATCAGTCCACAAGCAAATGTTATCTCCATGGGGTGTGGAAGGGGCTTTGCCTTCTACATCAACAAAATAGGTACAGGTTGAATAGTTGAGCAAAGGCAAGGAAAAAGTGAAGGAGGAGAACCTTGGTGATTAGCGGGAAAGAGATTTTGACTTGATTGATCATGAGGAGCCGCAATAGTGCTATACTCATCATGGAGTTAATATCATTGAGTTGGAGGCTCAGAATGAGGAAACCATCAAAGAAATTATCATACACGAAAGGGAAGCTCAAATACAAGCTTTGGCAGACAACTTAGGGAGAGCCAATTTTATCATCAAATACTTGGAACAGGAAAGCAAATAGTTGAGTGACAAACAAGTCCTCATGGAGTTGGAAATGATCAAAACAAATAGGAAAATTTCCAAAGAGGGTCATGTCACATTGACGCCTATTGAGTAGGAGATTGAAAATGATAGGGAAAATTGGCTTGAGAAAGTCAACATACATCTTTAAGGACTCATTGAGAAGGCCAACAGGGATAAGAAAATGCTCAGACACATGGCATACCATTACATGACCCGCAACAAAATTTGTAACATGAGGGTTGGAAAGTTAAAGGCTAGGCTAAGGAGAGATTTGGAATGAAAAAAGGAGCAAAATAGATTGAATATGTTGGCTAAGCCTCCCAGCCCATCGACGTAGTTGAAGGTGGTGATCCATGACAAATTTGGGCAAATTTTGAGAAGCTTTTGTATTTTTGAAATTTTGAAATTCACAACACAGAAAATTTGTCCACAAGCGGCATTGCACTTTTTGCTGGGGAATACACTGGAGAAAAAGTTGACATTTTGGGATTGAGATGATGAGGACATGCACCCTGGAAATTTTCTGAAATTTTGGAGCAAATATTGTTCACCTAAAGGTCCAAAAACTACCAAAAAAGACATTTTTTCCTCTTTTTGGAGACACAGAAGCAGTCTTGGGAGATTCATGTTTTTAGGGTGCAAATGACCTCCAAATTCCAGAATTCTAGGTGTTCCAAAAATAATGCTTGAAGACCTTTCCAATGAGCTATCATGGGATCAATTTGGCTAAGGGGAAGGCCTCCAAAATTAGGTGGAAAATGACACTGCACTTAGGACCAGTGGCACTGAGCTTAGGGCCATTTTGCTCAGGGAACTAAAATTCACCTATTTTGACTGCAAATTTGATTTCGCTCTCCTCATTGATGATTTCACTGATTTAATTGATGACATTACATGTAAATTTAATGTTAAAATATTGTTAGAGGGTATATTCATTAGTTAGAGGTGGTTTTTATGCAAATGAATCAGTTTCTCCTCTTTTAGAGGCAAGTTGTTTGACTACCTATATTCCAGTTCTTTGTTGGGAAATGGTTGAAATAACCCATGTTCTCATGGATTCGACCCCTGAAAGTCAGGATGACTAGTTAGATGTCTATATTATGTGCTTTCTTGGTCATTTGGAATGGTTGGATACAGCTGGATGCTCAGGTACTGAACACATATCACTTTGTAGCAGTTTTCGTAGGAAAATAATAAAGTTGCAGTTATTTTTATGGGACCCCTATGCTATGGCCTTTAGCATGTGTTTCTTCTTCTGTTATTATGTTCTCATGTTATTTATGCATGCCTCTTTCATATAATTTCTTCTAATTGGTTGTTTTCAAGTCAGATAGGTGGAATGCATTAGGTTTTAATGCTCTGCATTAGGAAACCACCAATATTTCATGTCTTTTCTACTGTTTAGGAAGGATTCATGACTTGATCATGCCCTTCTTATCTTCTCACCAGTCTAGCGTTTCACCCCATCAAGCTTTAAGGTGCTGAAGATCATACCTACCTTGCCCCAGAGAATCCCTTGCAAAATTTGATAGTTTCCCAGACCCAAGTTGCCCAGCTCCTCCTGATCTAGCAAAAATACCAAAAAATTCAATCAAAACCCTTGAGATACTATACCTAGCATAAAATATTGTGCCTGATCTAGTCATCTTGACTGAGATTCATAAGGAGAGAGCCCTCTCCCAGCCTAGTAGGGCTAGCTATCAGGTTAATCTTGGTTTGTGGTTACCCTATAATTGCCTCCATTCAGCCTGAGGTCAATCTAGGCGATAACATAGTGGCACCATACTAGGGAACGGAATCTCATAACACCCCAGTACTATTTGGTTCCTTTCAAGAAGTTCTGAACTTTTGGATGATAAGTTTAGAATTCATTAGGCTGAAAATTAGAAAGTTGTAAAGAAATAAGAAACTCTCTAGAATTTGAACATACTGGCTTCGAGAAGGTACACTAGATCCAAATCGGATCCCAATCCTCCATAAATTATTTGTGAGCCTCAATGCATTGGCTGAAATTATAAGAAAGTTGTAGAGAGACCTACTGTAAATCAAGATCAACCAAGTGAAAATTTGCTCATTAGAGTCAATTCATTCCTAGAAAGGTTAGATACCTTGAAAGATCTTGAATTTGATGTTAATTTTGAGCAAAGTCTAGTCCGTAGTAAGTTTTTAAGTTGGATTGACCAAACAGTTTTTGATCCTTCCATATGTCAAGATAGTTCTGATTCACAGAGTTCTTATTCACAGCTTCTGCATACTCTCGATTTCATACAAATCATTTATGCACATTCAACCTCTTCAGTGAAACGCAAGTCTCGTACCCCATTCATTGAATTCCAAGACATTCCACTCAAACTAGCCCTCACCTTGCACCCTCTTCTCCACATATTAATCAGGCAACTTAGACTATCATCAAAATCGCTGTGGTAGTTCTGAATATCCCAAATGTTATTGTAAATCCACCACCCCCACCTCGAGTCATGGTTGCCCAATATGTACCCCTTGTTCTGCCTCATAATTTGGATGATATGTCTGTTAATTACCCAAGTAAGATACCTCTTTTTGATACCACTCAAAGCATTACAGCGTAGCAACATGTTGACAGAACGAATGACTTCTTCGACCTTCATGAGGTAGATTTAGAAAATGTGACTATTAGGTTATTTGTGCAAACTTTTGGAGGCGAGGTTCGAAAATGGTTTAGAGATTTACCTACAACCTCTATCAACACTTTGTTAGTTTTGCATAGACAATTCTTAGACTGGTGGGGGGTAAAGAAGAACCCACTCCAAATTTTATCTGAGAATGAAAATATCAAAAGGAATGTGGATGAAGGTGTGCAAGATTACTGTGTTTGGTTCAATGCAACTTATAATGCTATTCTCAGTGAATTAAACCACAGATGGGGTTAATCTTGTTCAAATTTCCGAACGGTTTCAATGCTGATATGGCATCTTAGTTACGAGAAAGAGATCCTACCACACTTGAAGATATATAGAAGAACACTGTAAGTGAAGAAGCAAATCTGCTGGCCAAAAGAAAAAAAATGAAATATGGAAAGAAGGTGACTATAGAGGAAGAAGCATCTACCTTAGATGTTAAGATGGATACTTTGCTTCAGAAAATTGAGAAGATATTTGACTAGTTGATTGTTGCAGATAAACCTAAAACACCAATCATGAATCCAAACTTTAGAGGATACAAGTAACCCCAATTCGGATTAAACAAAGGGAGCAAAAGGCACAAGATCAAACAACACAACAACAGCAGGTTAGAACTCCTTTGTAGCAAGACTATTGTTAGGACCCAGAATTGACCAATTTTAACCTTATATTTCCATCATAATATTATCCTTTTTCAGTCATAAGTTATAAGCTTTGATCATACAATGACTTGATCACCCCAAGGTATGGAGTAACTTCCCGCATATCTATATGTTTAATTGTTCACTGCATATTCGTAAGTACCTTTGTATTTATCTTGGGAAAGCTAACTAAATTGATAAGTAATTGTCTTAAGCCCGCAGGAATTATAACCTATAGTTGTTGTAACACCATAAACAACAACTACGCAGTTGCTGCAACACTAGAAGCAGCAACTACGTAGTTGATATAGTCAGCAACAGAAATCACCTAAAGTGGGTATTTTGCATCAGCTGGGAATAACAACGGCAACTATATGAGGAACGCTGACGTGGCTGAATCAAGCAATTGTCCAAAGCAAGTAAGAACACAGTTACCAGGACTTAGAACCAGAATAGCACGGGGAATCGGCGAAAGGAATGTATGTATCCCAAGGAAGACGGTCGAAGAACAGTTACCAGCTGTGTAACAGCTAGAACCTAAACAAAGAATATATCGTCAGATTGTTGCAACAGCATCTCTGTAATTCTTATTTTTGATTAAACGGATCAACTAATTGAACCGTAACAATCTATTGTAATAGATGTCTCCTCTATAAAGAGGAGACATCTACATTAGTCAAGGAGTCTGTAAGAGCATTTTGTAAAAATATCAGCAATTCTGAACTTCACTGTACCTGAATTTTTGACAGATGAATAGAAGAACGTTCTGAGTATTTAAGCTATTCTTCGCGTTCTGGGGAATCTTGTGAGAGGGACTGGGCCCACCTTCCTCACAAGATTCACCCATTTACTTTGCTGTCAAGTGTGTAAGTGTGTGATAGTTTCTTTTTGCAGATACTCTGTTTTGGACTTTGTAGCATTACCTCTTGCAATTCTGTTT
>APFE031136737.1:53358-89334 GCA_000404065.3 Pinus taeda | reverse complement strand
TTATCTTTGACTGTCAACTTATTGAGGGCCCTGAAGTCGGGACACATCCGCCACTCCCCATCTTTCTTGAGCACCATGACCACTGGGGATGAATAAGGACTACTGCTGGGACGAATGACACCTGCTTCCAAAAGTTCCTTGATGATTTTTTCTATTTCATTCTTTTGGGTGAACGGATATCTGTATGGGCGCACATTTGGAGGTTGGGCCCCTGGAATCAAGGTGATGCTATGATCATGTTCCCCTTGCGAGGGTGGAAGCTCATGAGGCTTGTCAAAGACCGGTAGATGGTTATTTAAAATCTGTTGCATCTCAGGATGAATTGGCAGAGGCTTGGTTTCGACTGCCTGGATGGCATTAAATTGAGCTACAACTCCATGATTTCCCTTTTTTAACAATTTTTCCATCCTATGCGAGCTAATGATAGAGGGGGCTCCCGCCTGGAGTCCACGGAGGGTATGTGTGTAGTTGTTCTACTTAAAACTCATATATAACTCCTGGAAATCCATTGTGATTGGCCCCAGAGTGTGGAGCCATTCAGCTCCGAGGACAATGTCGCAACCCCCCATGTGTATGGAAAACATGTGGGTTTTCAACTGATAATCCCCCATTTGAAGTTTGACATTTTCACAGCGGCCTTCACATTTCATTGTGCCTCCATCCGCAATTTGAACTTGGAAGTTAGAAACTGCTCGTACAAAACAATGCACTGCTTCTGTGACTTTTTGATGGATGAAATTATGTGTACTTCCACTATCAATCAAGACTACTACTGGGTGATGTTTAATAAAACCTCTGATTTTGCGTGTTTGAGGGGAAAAAATCCCTGCCAAAGCATGCAACGAAATGACTGGTTCGTCAGAGACATTGTCTTGTTGGTTGTCTTCTTCAAGCGGCTCATGTTCCTCCAGTGGTTGCTCTTCCTCTGTTGAGCTGTAGTCAGTGGCATCAATTTGAAAAAATTTGGGCTCCTTGCATTTATGCCCTAGGGAGTATTTTTCATCACAGTAGTAACATAGGCCTTGCTTTCTCCTTTCGGCCATCTCCGCAGGTGACACCTTTTGGACTTTAAGTGTTTGAGTCGTGTTGTGAGCCTGTGGGGGGTGACCTTTAGCGGAGAAATTTGGGCCACTGTATTGGGCTACTAATGCACTTTCAACGTTACGAGCTACCTTGCAAGCCTCCATCCATGTGGGAGGGTGGTGCAGTAGGACTTGGGCTTTGATAGCTTCTTTAAGACCGCCGATAAAACATTCCGTGTAGAACCCATCTGAAAGACCCCAAGTACGGAAGGCTAAGACTTCAAAAGCTGTAATATATTCACCCACTGTACTAGTCTGTCGGAGCTTAGTAAGACGACCCAAAAAAGATGATTCCTGGTCAAAGCGGTCTTGAAGAGCTTTGGTGAATTTGGGCCAAGTCCTAAAAGTTCTAGTGCAACGTTGCTGCCATTCCCACCATTGCCACCTTTCATTGTCCAGGTACATGCTCCCCAACATAAGCTGAGTCTCATCATCATAGATGCGATTTAGTTTGAAATATTGCTCCATTTGGGCTATCCATGTCAACGGGTGAGAACCGTCAAATTTATGCATATCCAACTTGGGAGGTCGTTGACTGGGTTGTGGGTGGGTGTGCCAGACGTGAGGAGAGTGGCTAGACTCACCCTCATTGTGTTCCTGGCCATTATACTCCTCCTCGTGGGCATGCTCCTTGCCCTTTGGGACTATGTTTTCGACGATGCCAAGTAGTCTGGTAACCTGAATGCTCAGGTTATGCACTGATTCTTCAAGTTTGTCCATCCTTTCATTGGCCATCGCTTGAGCTCTAGTTGCTACCATACACCAACTAGATTTTTTGAAAAGTGGGACCGCCTAAAAAAAATTCACTAAAAAGTGAATGGTACCACCGTGCTCAGCTCGTCGTCCTGATTCTGATGGGCTAGATCTCCAATAAGCGCCCCAAAAGATCTGACTTTTTTTTTTTTTCCTGAAAACTCCTAACGGAGTTTTACTCCTCCCTTATCAATATTGCAGTGGCCAAATTCTCAAAATGTCAATGCGGCCAAAAGTCCTATGAAAATTATACCCCGGTATAGGAACCCTTCACAACGACTCTGATCTGGTGGATCTGAGAGATCTGAATGGCGGATCTGATAGCGCTGGGCGGCAGAACTGACTGCTTCTACGGATCTGAAGGATCTAAGAGATCGGAATGGCTGATTGGGACCGATGTCTACTACTGTTGCACTCCTTTGCACAAGCGGATCTAGAAGAGATGATGATAGAAAAGGGAACTAGGGTCTTGAAGAGTTTCAGGTGCTACAGATCGCAATATACATAAGGGTCTGGCAGTAGTACTCGGCCCAATGTTTCAGGGCTCTAACTAAGGAGGATCGACTGTACCCTTAGCCGTACAACCCGACTACCCTATCGTATGGGCGATTAATCTCTCCGAGTGTTGTTCCCAGTGTACTGTAGCTGCGAGACGGCCGACGGTTTATCTATGGCGAGGTTTCAAGGGAGCCTAGGGGGCTTCCAATATACCCAAAGGGTACGTGGAAGACAGTCCGTGCGCAGTTCTGTCTAATGCGCTACTACTCGAAGGGGTACCCATAGGGGTTACAAGGGAGTCCAACGGACGTGACCATCTCTTGTATTTCCTACGTGCATACCTCCCCAAATCTGCAGATTTATGCGCTCAATGACAGATCCCATGGTTTAAAGACGCCGGAACACGTCTCTAGCTAGTTTTTTTTTTTGCTACAAAATGGAGATCCCACCGGCACTGGAAAGTGCTCTGATACCACTTGTTATGCTCTTAACCTGCAAACGATACCCAAATATAGAATATGTGAAGAAAAGATACCTAGAACATAGAATATGCGAAGAAAAGATACCCAGAACATAGAATAGCAATGATTTTATTATTCAGAGAGAATGTTCACTTGCCTCTTCGAGGGGGCAACCTCCAATAGAGCAGAGCTCGATTACAAAATAAGACACGATGCTCCTCGCAGGGAGTCTCTATCCTTTATATATGACTCATACATGCAATACCATGGGACAATACTGTGGTATTAATAATACCATCTATCTAATACTACGGCCCATTTGCAACTAACTGTAGTTCCGTTATTAATTGCGGATTAACCACTTACAATTATTAATATGGGCTTTCTTGACTCTTGAATATGACGTGATCCCTTTACATAAATAAGGGGGTTAGGGTGGGACCCTAACAATTATGGCCATGCCATTTCCAGTATCAAAATGCAAAAACTCTTGTCTCTTTAACAACAAAAAAATATAAATATATACATATTGTTTGTGGCTATGCAGTAACTCAAAATAAACTAAAATACTTAGGGCCTTTCCACCCTATGGTATTCCTGATCTATGTATGGACTGTGATGACTCTCATAGATCTTTGTATTCTGCTGTCCAATGATTATCCACAAGCATCGAGGAAGTAGCGAGCCCTCCTTGGAAAGCTTTTCAGCATCTTCATTATGTTCCCATATATATGCTGACAAGAGACCATATTAAAACCTATTTTGAGATTGAAAACTTCGTCCAAAATATTTCAAGGGGATATAGCATGACAATGATTTTTTGTATTGAACCAATTGATGATTTGGTGAATTCAAACCACTATAAGAAGGCAATTATATGCTAAATGCAAAGTGAAGCAAATCTCGTGAGAGTGATAACTTATATATATATGATATATATTTTTAAAATTTTTCCTTATTTCTCTCTCTATATATTCTTTTTTATATCTTCATTGATAGGGTCTTTAGATTTGGTTGGTTTTCCCTTTTTCAGGTTGTATTTATATTACGTATGAAAATTTTAATTCATGTATTAATTTATCTTTCAATTTTATTTATTTATTTCAAATAAATTTTAATTTTGCTAATTAAAATATTATTTTTAACCTGATTTTTAAAATTAATTTTTCACTTTTCTTTTCCGCCTGAACCATTTTTAATTATTTTATTTCATATATAATTTTAAGTTTTAAATTAAATATTTAATTTTTTTGTAATTTTTTTTTAAATTTTCTCTTTTCTTTTTTTGTAACATTTGTATTGTGTTTAGTGATATATTAAATGTGTATTATTAATAATAATTTATTATTAATTATAAGTTATTTTTCTTTTGAGTTTGGATTTATATATTAATATATTATTTTAAATAATTAATATTTATAAAGTAGAAAAGTACATTTCAAGCTCTCAAAGTGGTCAATATGCTATCTTGACTCCAATTCAAAAGAAGCATGTTGTGCATAGAGTGGTTTATTTTTGTAAGTACTTTTGAAGATGCAACAAAATGTTTTTGTTGTTGGTGCTTCAAATTGAGCCAATGAGCATTTATTTGGAACTCGAGAATCATATAGAGTCATTTTATAGTAATGATATCTTAAGCCCCCTTGCAAAGGCATTAGTAGGAACTAGCAGTACAATTTCTTTTTGATATTCTCCACGCATAATGCAAGAATTATTAGTTATTCATAGCACATGTTTAAAATATAATTTTTTTGGTAAACGTTGTTTTCCTTTGAAATAAAGGCTTAAGCTCCTCTTGACAGGGCACTTTAGGCTTACCATTAACTTTAGCTTCATGATTTTCTTCCAAAATGAGTGCATGGAAATTATTGCAGAAAAAATGAAAAGACATTGGAAAAGCAACGAAAAATATAGTACGGATTTTCAGATGGCATTCCATGCAATGTATCACATATTTCTTTTGGGCATTGGCATCTATTCTTTTGTACTTTTTATTATGTTCTACATATGCGGGATTTTTTTCTTATGCATTTTATGCATCATGATCAGATATGCTTACTAATGTTAGCTTCATCCTAGGTATATACTTTTTAGTTTTTCATGATAGAATCATTTGTAGTTCTCTTGGGGGTATGTAGCATTCACACATGTTGCCACCAAACTGTTAGAGTTGCAAGATCATCCCCATGTTGTAAACTTTATCTGATAACATAATAACAAAGGGAAATTCTGAACATCCATTGCATCTACCTTGTTTTTTAAGAAAGTTCTGAGCATTCTTGGATTGAATGTTTGCTTTGGAGATTGTACATGTTGGTGGAAGAGAGTAAAAGGAAGGTCATCTTCTCTCTGTATTGTTATGGCTAGGCCATCACATGTAGAATATTTCTACACCTTTCTAACCAAGTATAAGTTATGTAGTAGTATTAGAACCTGAAAATGTTAGATCCTTGTGTACCTTCAATTGATGTAATGATGCTTCAGCCATATTGGTCGATTCCAAAAAAGAAGGGTTCAATAGTTAGTATATCATCTGAATAGATACCCTCCATGTGTGGGTGCCTTGAACCAATAACATGGAGATGTGTGCAAGGGAACCTATTCAAATGGAGATAGATCATTAGGTGGAGCACTCCAATGAAACAAATTCCATAATAAGTTCACTGGTTTACTTCTTAAGGAAGATGCTTGTTCTTTTAAATATAGGCTGGAAAAGGTCAGTCCCTTGGTTTACTTACTTGGTTTACTTGTTTGCTCAGTTTATTCAGCTATTAGTTAATAGCCCAACTCTTAGTTTTTATTTTAACTTTCAACCAGTTAAACTTGCATTTACAATAATAAGTTTTGGTTCCTATCGAAACCAGTTTTGCAATTTTCAATAGATTGATAGGTTTTTCGCGTCAAACTTGGAATTTCTTTTGTTCACCAAACACCCATACATTTGGATATCCATATTACCTCCCTTCAAATTTATGTTTGGATGTATATTTTGTAATATCTTTTCTATTTGAATTTCTGTTTTGTTTGAAAATATATCCTCTTTTTTTTGAAAAAAAGTCAAATGAAGTGTTGCACTCTGATGTTATTTACAGGTGGGGAAATGCGTTGAAATAGGGATTCCACAACTTATTGTACCGGTCTTATTTTCACAGGTAAGGAATTAACCAATTACCATTATGTGTAAACTTTTAGAGTGTATCTCTCTAGATATATATCATATATCCTGTTCCTAGTCTTTCCATGCTTTTTTAAATCTGTTGTATTAAATGATTTGTAATTGGAAAGGTTGTGGCACTAATTTGTTGCAGAATGAAACTAACTGATTAAACTCTTTTGTCCTACCTTTCAGTATGGTCGACATATCAAGACTCGTAAGAAGCCTTTATTTGAGCGTTTTGCCATCATAATTGCAGTTGCTATTGTGTGGGCATATGCCCATATTCTCACTGTAGGTGGAGCATACAAGCATACCCCTCAAAGGACCCAAGCCCATTGGCGAACAAACCATTCTAGACTAGTTAGTTGTGCCAAATGGTATGCATTCTTACAAGAAGCATGCATTCTAATTGTCATGCCACTTCATACAGTACGTTCTCATGCAAAGCCTCAGCATGGTCTTTATTATTCTGCAGGATAAGTGTTCCATATCCATTTCAATGGGGAAGACCTATTTTTGATGGAGGACAATATTTTACAATCATTGCTGTAGCATTTGTGTCTCTTGTTGAGGTCTGCCTGCTTGGCATATATCATATATACTTTCTTCTCTTTTATTTTCTTTATCCCATTGACATTTCTGATAGTTATCTATGGGTTTCTATTTAAAAACAAAATTGGGTATTGACTACTATTTTTTTTCTTTCATAAATTTGCAGTCTACTAGTGCATTCTATGTTGTTTCAAGGTTTGCAAGTGCCACACCTCCCCCTCAATCTATCATTAGCCGTGGTATAGGCTGGTAGGTAAGGAAATGGATTCATTGCTTTCACCCTTATGGCTTCAGGTAATTGGAAGATTGTATCATTGTCGTTGATGGAATGTAATGGTCCTCTCTACAGGGAATTGAAATTTTATTGGATGGGATGTTTGGAACTGGAAATGGGTCCACAGTATCAATGTAAGAACCAGGCAACTTGACCCATTTCTGGCAACTTTAGCTGCAACTTGACCCATTTGGCAGTGAGAATGCTGGTCTTTTGGGGTTGACATGAGTTGGGAGTCGCAGGGTGCTCTATATATCAGCAGGATTTATGATATTCTTCTCTGTTCTTGGTGATAATCAACTCAAGTTGGGATATTGTTCTCATTTTGGGGTTTATTCCCTAGTCTAGGATTTTGAATTGCTAATTTCATGTTAATGTGTTGCAGGCAAATTTGGAGCAATCTTTGCTTCTATTCCAGCACCCATTGTTGATGTCGTGTACTGTCTCCTCTTTGGTTATGTTGGTATGTACACAATGTACACAAATCCTATGTGCTGAGCTGCAAAGTCAGTCAGCTAGTAGTATCTTAGCTGTTGCCATAATGTATAATGGATGTATGCATAAAACCTTAAGGTTAACTCATATTGGCAGACACTTAGTTTGTACAATGCAATTTCAACATATTAGGGTAAAACAACAATTCATTGGGTACCTATATTGGCAGACAATTTGTACGATGCAGCTTTAAAATTGTGGGGTAGAACAACAATTCTTTGGGTTTTGCCTCATGTCTGAAATTTTTTGTATTCTTGATGAGCAGCTAGTGGGGGTCTCAGTTTCCTTCAATTTTGCAATCTAAATAGTTTCAGGACGAATTTCATCTTGGGCTTCTCTCTGTTTTTGGGATCATCAGTACCACAGTACTTCAATGAATTTACAGTTTCTTCTGGTCATGGTCCAGTCCACACTCATGGACGATGGGTAGGGTTCTTACAACTTCTTTTAGGGACTAAATTGAATTTTTTTGGCTAGCAGTTCGTTGTGGAAACATTCCCTTCATTCTTCAAATTTCAATGTTTTTAACTTTCAACATTTTTGAATGGCTTTTTTAATAGTTCAATGACATTGTCAATGTGATTTTCTCGTCACCACCTTTAGTTGCTGGCATCGTAGCATTGTTTTTGGATAACACTCTACATATGGGGGAGAGTTCAACAAGGAAAGACAGAGGCAATAATTGGTGGGATAAGTTCCGTTCATTCAAAACCGATCCTAGAAGTGAAGAGTTTTATGCTCTCCCTTTCAACCTGACCACGTTTTTCCCATCTGTCTGAGGATGAAACTATATTTTAGAGGTGTCTAAGATGTCTATATTTTATATCTATCACTTTGATAGGGAACTGGTTTCACAAATTATCTTAAATGGATGCCTCTGTGCCTTGGTCAATCATTTTCATAGCACTTCAAGATCACCGCTCTTGGCAAGCAACAAAAGGAGAATAATGAAAAGGAAAAGTACATTTCAAACTCTCAGAGTGGTCAATATGCTACCTTGACTCCAATTCAAAAGAGGCATGTTGTGCATAGAGTGTTTTATTTTTGTAAGTACTTTTGAAGATGCAACATAATGTTTTTGTTGTTGGTGCTTCAAATTGAGCCAATGAGCATTTATCTGGAACTTGAGAGTCATATAGAGTCATTTTATAGTAATGATATCTTAAGCCCCCTTGCAAAGGCATTAGTAGGAACTATTAGTACAAATGTTTTCTGATATTTGCCACGCATAATGTGAGAATTGTTAGTTATTCATAGCACATGTTTAAAATATAATTTTTTTGGTAAACGTTGTTTGCCTTTGAAATAAAGGCTTAAGCTCCTACTGACAGAGCACTTTAGGCTTACCATTAACTTTAGCTTCATGATTTTCTTCCAAAATGAGTGTGTGGAATTTATTGCAGCAAAAATGAAATTACATTGGAAAAGTAACGAAAAATATAGTAGATCTTTTCAGATAGCATTCCATGCAATGTATCATAGATTTATTTTGGGCATTGTCATCTATTCTTTTGTACTTTTTATTATGTTCTACATATGGGGGATTTTTTTCTTATGCATTTTATGCATCATGAGCAGATATGCTTGCTATTGTTAGCTTCATCCTAGGTATATACTTTTCAGTTTTTCATGACAGAATCATTTGTAGTTCTCCAGGGGGTAGCTAGAATTCGCACATTTTGCCACCAATATAACAGGGGCCGCTAGAGTTGCAAGATCATCCCCATGTTGTAAACTTTATCTGATAACATAAAAACAAAGGGAAATTCTGAACATCCATTGCATCTACCTTGTTTTTTAAGAAAGTTCTGAGCATTCTTGGATTGAATGTTTGCTTTTGAGATTGTACATGTTGGTGGAAGAGAGTAAAAGGAAGGTCATCTTCTCTCTGTATTGTTATCGCTAGGCCATCACATGTAGAATCTTTCTACACCTTTCTAACCAAGTATAAGTTATGTAGTAGTATTAGAACCTGAAAATGTTAGATCCTTGTGTACCTTCAATTGATGCAATGATGCTTCAGCCATATTGGTCAATTCCAAAAAAAAAGGGTTCAATAGTTAGTATATCATCTGAATAGATACCCTCCACTTGTGGGTGCCTTGAAACAATAACATGGAGATGTGTCCAAGGGAACCTATTCAAATGGAGATACATCAACAGGTGGAGCACTCCAATGAAACAAATTCCATAATAAGTTGACTGGCTTACTTCTTAAGGAAGATGCTTGTTCTTTTAAATATAGGCTGGAAAAGGTCAGTCCCTTGATTTACTTGTTTACTCAATTGCCTTCTTAAGGAAGATGCTTGTTCTTTTAAATATAGGTTGGAAAAGGTGAGTCCCTTGGTTTACTTGTTTGTTCAATTGCTGGGGTATGTACCATTTGGAGTAAGATGCAAGTATTTGGAATGGCCTACGAAGGTTGGAGTACCCATTTTGGGGCCCCACACATATTTGAATGTGTTTCTTGCTGAATTTTTTACCCTTGAATCGCCTTTGGAAGATGGATGTTAAGCATTGAAGCCCTTTGTTTCCAATGTTTATGGAGGTATTCCTCTCTTTAGGGGCTATTTGGTGTAGAGTATTGTACATGTGGCATAAAAAAAACTCAATTTTTATATACAAATCTGTGGAATAAGTTTCCCTCTAGCAACTATTTTTTTAACCCATTACAACCCTAGAGTCAGTCCTCCAACAACAATGCATCTTTCCACTTCAAAAATACTATTATTTTTTATTTCAACTACACATATACCATAAATCTTAAAAGTTTATTGGGACAAACCTAATAGTATATAATATGTATTGTCAAACAAAACATACCATAAACCTCAAACTTCGTTTTATAGGAACAAAGCAACCCTACCAATAATTAATCTTCTACATGACTTGGACATATATAAGTTTTTTATCCATTATTATTTGCTTAATTTTGAAAACCAAAGTAATTTTTTTATTATCAAAATTCTACTTATTTGTTAATCAGGTAGCTGATCTATTTCATTATGTTCTCTGCAATGCTTGATGACAAACTATGAAAGATTCGTAACTTTGCTATCACGAATGTGTTTTTTCTTCCTTTTTCTTGATTTTGTCAATGATTAGGAATTATGGGGGTGTTGATTATAGTTTTAGTTGTAGCCTTTCAACTTTTTGGGCTTATTTTTTTATACCAAACATTTGTGCAAGGTTTCAACGAAATAACATTTCATTGAGTATGTATTTACAAATAAGTGATTTTGGGATCAAATCCCATAAAGTAATTTTATATTTGCTCTTCAAATTCTTTCAAGTTTTTGAAAGTAAAACCAATGAATTATCAATATAATTTTACCATAATAAAAAACAATTAGAAAGACTTTAACCAACTCAAATTGCTCATCTCTATCTCTTCTAGAAAACTTCCCATATAAAAATATTGGGAGTATCCAAAAACAAAACTTTTAATTAAGTAGGAATTTATACAAAAATTATTATTTTAATCAAATTGAAACTTTTCCAATTCAACAATTCCAATTTAATAATCTTATTGGCCTCTCTTTGTACCTTTTGGGACAATTGCTAGTATATACACCAACCATGTACTGGATTGATAGGTTGATTTTAATGTGTACATGGAAATTGTAACAAAATGACATGAGAGTCTTTCAAAAAACCACATAGTAAATAAATATACATAATAACCACATAGTAAATAAATATACATAATAGATGAATATATCTTTTAATTTAATGATTATATTTTCCAACAACGGCACTCAAAACCACATAGTAAATAAATATACATAATAGAGGAATATATGTTTTTCTTATGACTATTATGTACTTTTAGTATTGATTGGTCTATATTAGTCAATTTTAATGGACTATCCTTCCTAGAAGTCAACATATACAGAAGTGTATAAAGACTTATTAAGAAGAGGAACACATCATTATTGCTCCAAAATTCTCCGTATAGCCAACTTTTCATTTTCGTCAGCAATTGAGAGTACCTATTTCTTGAGTCTTTGGTGTCTTCTATAGACATAGTCTTCACCTCTATCATTTTATTGGATTCCCTAAGTTCTCTAAAATCTTCCATTATCAGGGAACTGCAACCATAGATTTTTATTATTTGAAGTGTTTTCAAATTTGAATAACTCTTTGGAAATACCTTCAATGCTAAGCATTCTACTATGATGAACGTTTCAAGTATTGGCATTGCTCCTTACTTTACGATTGGCAACTCTTCTAATTCATGTAACCCAACAATTGAAAATATCTTCAATAAAGAAAATGCCTCCTTGTCACCGAATTCCTGAGGAAACTTATTTAATCTAGAGCATTCAATTATATCCAATCGTTGCAGATTGTTGAGCTTATGCAGATGTGAAAGTTCTTCCAACATATTACTCTTGCATAATATAAGACTAGTCATTTTCTGAAAAACACAAAAATGTTTTTCCATTCTAACCAGGTCAGGACACTCTATGTACAATTTTCTCATATACAGTTTTCTCAACTTTGACATATTATTCATGTCACTCGGCAGAGATCTCACCTTTGTGAGCTCTAACACAAGGGTGTTCATTCCAATCATATTCCCTAATGTGCCTTCCCTAATAACACCCCCATTGTTTGTTAAATGGAGCCTGGTGAGTTGCTTTAAGTTGGCCAAACGCTAATGCTGGCCACTTTTTTCCATTTCTTGGGCTCACCTTTTTCCCATAGATTGGTGCATCCATTTGTCAAACCCTGCAAAGAGGTGAGCCTTGAGATGCTGCAAGGTAGATACTGCAAATGACCACATTTATCCATGGCTAGATGCCTTAAAGATTTCAAATTATGAAGGGCAAATGGTAATTCCATGATTCTAGAGCGGCTTAGATCAAGGATCTCTAGGTTTCCAAGATTTCTAAGAGATGCAGGTAGAAAGTTGATGGGCATACCTGATAAAAAGAGGCATATTACATGTTTCAAACACCCCACACTCTCCGGTAATGACTGCACTGACGTCCCACTCAATCCCAGAACCTTAAGAGAGACCATTTTCCCAATAACCCTTTTTGGAATTTTTGTTAGACATTTGTTACCATCTATTAACAATGAACATAGCTTCGGAACTCTTGCTGACTCAGGGACTGAACACATTTTGTTATTACTGAACAAAATCTGACTGCATCTGGAACATTGATTTTCATTCAACGTGCTCAAATCTTGACCCACATGGCAAAATAAAGTTTCTTCAGTCTTGGCAACACGGATTCCCAAATCGCACAGGAAGTTGTGTATCCTGAAGAAGACTGCACCTGTCAATGCTTCTCACAACGTGTTCAATCAAACAATGATCTGCCAAAAGGTTGAGATAAACCCCTCCCACTGTGAATGGGTTGTAGCTAAGTTGATGGAAATATATTCATGCCAGCATTCCTTCTCCCACCCACAATGAAATCAAATTGTTGGGATGAATAATTTGGTCTTCTGTGAATGTTGCGGCCATGTATAGAAAGCATAATTACAAATGAATATCACATATAACTCATGGAATATAGATTCAAGTGTCCAATCTATGCTTTATCGTCCACTTTTGCATGCAATTTTCTTTATTGATTCTTATTTTCAATGACCATTTACATTTATGCCTTACGGTGTTTCTTTTGCAACATCTGGTGCAAATGCTAGTAATATATATTTTAGATAATTAATATCTATAAAGTAGAATTAAATGTGTTTATTATTTATATAATTAGATTGATTTTATTTCATTTAAGATTTATTTATTTTTAATATAGGGGCAACTTAATTGGTGATAGAAGTAATCTGAAATTTATGAAAATTCAGAGGTCCGAGGTTCAAATCTCTCACTTGTGACCTGGTTTACAGAAAAGAGAGTAGGCGATAAACCCCAAAAATTTTCTAATAGATATGTGTTTAAATAGATTAGCGGGGCTCCTCTAAAAATACATAAATAATTAAAAAATTAGATAAAAAAATTTATTTTAATATATTTCTCTTGACATGGCAAATTTTTGCTATACCAAAAAGGGGAACTAACCTTATCATAGACCCCAATTAGATCTTCTTTCATTTGGAGTGGCTAGCTCCAATGGGTTTTAAAGGTTCCAGTAAATAGTTAAAGGTGTTGAGAGATTGCTTCCTAGACGAGGACTTCAATTAAATCAAGAAAAGAAACAACTAACCTATATGTATCAAATCCTATCTACACTACTTCTCACTACTTGAGCTAGTCCTAACTATCATAATCTATCCTGCAGGAGCATACAAAAAGAGGTTAAACATCATATATAGATTCCAAGTCCAAATGAATCAGTTACTGGTTCACATAAGAACAAGGCTGCATTAAATCCTAATTGCAATCCAATTTATTATACAGGAATACACATTCCTTTCCATACAAATAACACTTGCAACTGATGTTTAACAAAGTTTCGAATCGGAAACCTTTCATGAGTTAACCATACTAATAAATTATATTCGAATGACCAGGGATAACCATGAACTGTATGTTATCAATATGTACAAAGCAAAACACATTTATTTTTATGCCAGTAACAACACTTTGATTATAAACATATAAAAGTGGAAGAAAATAGATCTAAAACAAAAAGGCTCCTTCTTGACCCAAACAGTTTTATTTATTCACAATAAATCAAAAGTTGTTTTGCCCAAAAAAGTCCTCGTCTCCTATCCGGAGTACTTATGTTGTTGGAAATGACTCTCGGTCTTCCGTTAACATTTTTCCTCCCCCTTGTTCTTTTCAATATACAAATCATAATACACAGACATAGAACAGTCGGTGTCACTGCTGACACGTAGAAGGAATATCTATTGCAATGATTCCTTTTCTAGGAAAATGAATGGATGTTGACTAAAAGAGAACGACTGTGTGTCATCCCCTCACACCTGTATTGAGTGAACGTTATTCCCTATCATTTCCTGAAGGAAACTGAAGACATCGTGCTCATCATTCCCCATCTGGCATGATTTAAGGAGGTAATAACATCCTGATGTATCAGCATTGTGCTTCCTCTTGACATGGAGCGTGCCTCCATTATACACTAGGGCGGTTCATATCCCTTTCTGCAGAACATCCCTTTGCAATATCGACACTAGTGGTGTAGAGGTGTCATCTTGATATAATTCGCCTTGATCCACTACCGGGTCCACTAAAACTTGCCTGCAGAAATAATTCATATGAGAAATATGAAAGGCATCCTCACAAACAAACCTTGCATTCAGCCACAATTTCTATTTAACCTTACAACCAGAGCAACTATGATTATCAACCCATCGAATCTGCTGTGACATGTATTTCCTTTGCCCATAATATTCATTTTTACTCAAGGATTGCTTAATCAATGCATTGAAAGTCGACCATTTACTTTACGGGATTTTCCCTTGAAAAGCTAGACCACAACCTTTTATCTCAATACACAGGAAAACACAGGAAAACCCACGATCGAGCCATAAGGCCGGAAGTCAAATAATATGCACCCGGGCGTATAATTATCACCGGGCCCATCATATTACCCCCTCGCATATCACATGGGCTTCACTTTCACCAACTATCGATTGTGATTAGTGATAGGGGAAAGCAAACCCAAAATATATATGTGTCGTGGTTCACAATCCCCTCAGGTCTGTTGTATAAGACTTTCCTTTGAAAACCCAGACCATAACACTTTATCGAAAACATAGGAAAAACACGGGAAAACCTGCAGCTGACCATAAGGCCGGACTTGAAATATTATGCACCCTAGACTATAGTTATCGTCAGGTCAGCCCATCACTCCTTTGCATATTGCATATCACATATCTGTTGCCGAGTGGTGATTGCGATTTGCGATTAGGCTTCAGACCTGAAATAGATATGTGTTATGATTTAATAAGGTCGGCGGGACCGGTGTGTCGTGGTGTGCATTGTGTATAAGCCCCAGGCTCCGCCGATTGCAATTTGCGATTGGGGGAAGCGGACCCGAAAATATGTACATTATGGTTAATGATCCCGGCGGGTCCAGCTGATCACGGTGTGCCTCATATACAAGCCTCAGACTCTGTCAATTGCGATATGTGATGGGCTTCAGACCCAAAATAGATATATATTACGATTAATAATGTCATCAGGTCCAATGTATAGTGGTGCACAATGTTGACTGCTATAAGCGGAAAGGGAAAGTTATGCATGCTTTGCAAAGAGAAAAGAGTTATAATGGGGAAAAGGATGTGATGGAACGTTTTGAGGGGTAAAGAGTGGGGGTGATTATATGCGTGGGCATAGGGCATCGTGAATGTTTATGAGGATTTGAAAGAGTCTCGATGAAGAATAGGAATGAAGGGATAGAAAGGGTTATAGATGAATCATGCGACAGAGATTTATTAAAAGGGCCTTAACCATTAGGAATTGAAGATTTGACTCGGCCAAGAGTTAAAATTTCTACGATAAAACAGATCATTCGAAGAGGTGAAAGATCAAACTTTTAGGGGACCCATTCAAATCTGCTACCAAGGCAGGTTTTAATAGGGTAGTGGTTGTAGCCACAACAACTTATATTTATTCTATCTCTATTATATATATATATATATATATTATATTATAATATATATATCTATATATTATTATATATATATATATGATGTCTTTTCAGAGTGTCTCTAGTGCAACTTTTTGGACTTTCCGGTGCCAGAATCCGGTGGAAAAATTTGAGGTGAAGTCTTGATTTGTGTTATTTAAAGTGGTTTTTTGACTATATATATATGGATTAAGCACCCTAAAAACTCGTTAGGGCAGTTTGATTGTGCAAGGATTACCCATCAAACTTGTGATTTCAATAAATTCCTGCCAAATTTTAGAGAAATAAGACCGAAAAAACCCACCAGAAAAGCTTCCAAAAGTCACACTAAAGACAACTCATTTCTTTTTAGGATAGAATTTTGGATGTTAGTTTTTTATTAATGTTTTTTTTCATATTAATAGATTTTAGGTTAAGGATCACATTTCTTTAATTTATAATAATAATAATAATAATAATAATAATAATAAACAAAAATGAATTTGACATCTTTCAAAGTTTCTCATTACAATGAGAAATTCTAGAAAAATATCAAATCTAAAGGATACTAAGTTAGCATAAGTTAACCAATACCAATATTGAAGTAGATATAAGAATATTATAAACTTATTAGTATTACCATGTCAGATAATATTGAAAGCAACTTGTTAATGTCATGATCTGACATAACGCTTTATCAATGTTAAAATGCAACTACACTCATTGAAGAATATATGAATTTGACATAATTCAACCAAGATGAAAATTTGCAATGTGATATAATCATTAAAGAACACCATAATCTAACACATGCCTTGAGGAATATCACAATGCCACATGACCTTTGATGAATATTGGAAAAAAATATAACTCTTAAGGAACATCATAAGTTGACATAAATGAATCATGATGAACACTGCAATTGATATAACTATGTATTAAATTTTTTAGTGTCATAATTTGACATATTATTGAAGGCAACCTCTTAAGAGTCATAATGTAACATAATAGTTTGGCAACTTGTAATGTTGCAAAGTGACATCTTATGGAAGTCAACGTCTTAATATTGCATTATGTATTATTTCCAACGCAAGAATTTAACGTTATTATTTAACATTAATTTAAAGTCAAGTTTCCCATGTAACAATGTGATTTTAAACTTTTAAAATAACCTTTTCAAAAATTATCAACCACACAAAAACATTGTCAAACATAGTTGACCATGGTCAAATGTGATCAATTATGATCAACCATGGTTAGCCATAGTGGCTAACCAAACTCTTCCAATACGAGATTCCCCTTGTTGATTGATAACTTATCATGTTTTTTTGTAAAGGGAGTCGAAATTTTGAAAAATAAAGTCAATGTATTGTAGGTATTAGGGGTAGTTGTAGGGAAGCATGGAGCTTAATAGTATTAGGGAGGATAAAAAGATGTATTTAATATTTTTTTTTTTTTTTTTATTATGAGAAATATGTAGTAGGAGGGTGGTTCAACAAAATAATTTTTGGGAGGTTTAAGAATATCTAATTGAAACATGGTAAATAAATAAATAAATACTTGACCATAGCTGAATTCAAATATGAACAACCACGGTTTATGATGGTGAAAAAAAATTCATCCATGGTCAAATAATCATTAACCATATTTAACCATAGTTGAACATGCTCAACCATGCTCAACCATTGTCAAACATTTTAAACATGGTAGTAATACCTAACATGGTCAACCATAGTCATTCATGGTCATAATGTTCAACCATGTCCTACTATGGTCTAACATGGAAACCAAAGTCAATGATGGTCAAATATCATCACTTGCTACCAAGGAAGTAAACTAAAGTCAAATATTATCAAACAAAATCAATCATAAAACAAGTATAGTAATGACAGTTAACCTTGGGTAACCAACCTTAGCCATCCTATGTCATATTTATCCAAAGTGAGCCACATTCAAACATCTTCAATGGTTATTGGCATGCATAATTAGCAATATTTAAATATAATCAATGGTGATTATCCATATATAGCAATAGTGAAGTACTATCCATCACTATTAAATATAATAAAATATGACCAACAATAATTATCTAAAGTCAAGTATATTCAAACAAATAAGTGAAAATTAATATACTCAACCATGTATAATGGCCTAAATGTATAACCAAGATAAGGTTGGTATTTAAATATGGTACACAATAGTTAATGATTGTAAACCATACTTAACTTAATCAAACATGATGAACCAACACTAATTGTAGGTAGCTAAAGTCAAAAACATTCAAGCAAATTCAATCATATTTAGCGATTTTTAACTATAGTAAAACATGGTCAACCATAATCCAACTTGGTTAACCATAGTAGAACATAGTCATTCTTATTCAAAGTATAGTGAAACATGGTTCACCATAATCAACCATACTCAAATATGGCCAACAATTATTTATAATTACCATATATAATCAACCATAGTCAAATCGTAGCAAACCATAGCTAACCATGCTTAATCTTGGATAATCATACTGAAGCATCCTCAACCATAATGAAACATGGTCAATTATAATAAATCATTATTGAACATTATCGACCATAGTGAAACATGGTTAACCATAGCCAATTGTAGACAAACATTATTGACTATGTACAACTAGGGGCAATTGTATCCAAACGTGGCCAAACATAGTAAACCATAGCCAATTGTGGTCATAGTTGACCATAATCAAGAAGCCTAGAAAAGGTCAATCTAATCAACTAAAATGATTAATCGTGATTAACCTTTGGTAAGAGAAAGTTATTATTAATTAAAAATGATTAACCATAATCAAACATAGTTAATAACATTCAACCATGGTAAACCATAATAAAAAATGTTCAATCATAATCAAATATAGCCAAACATTGTTAACCATAGTTAATAAAGTAAACAAAAATGAAATGCTAGTCAACTAAAGTCAGTATAATTAATATTAAAACAAAGTCAATAATAGTTAGTCATAACCAATACATACATAATCCAACATACTCAACCACATTCAATCGCAATAATATCATAATTTTCATTTTATAGTATTTATTGTAATAAATAATATTAATATAATGATTAATCCCATGTAATAAAATAATTACATCTACTTATCTTATTATTTAACATATTCTATATATAGTTTTTTTTTTTTCGAAGAAAAAGCGAACCTTTTATTGAAATGATAAAAAGTTACATTGCATATGCATAGCATTCCTTTGTTGTTATGGAGTAGTCCATAACGTTGCTGCAATCAAAACTGTCCTTCCTTTAAGAAAGACCACCTGTCCATGTGAAATCAAAAAGCTGTAAATTGTTCTAGCCTTAAGCTTTTGAGATTTTCCGCTATAGTCTATAAGAAACCCTCCCCAAGAAGGTGTGAAAATAGTCATAAAAACAGGCCTCCTCAAAGAGGAAAACAGCCCTTACATATAAAGATGTTTTGCTGAAAAGTTTTATAGTTTTGTGATTTCATTTTTCAAAAATTCAAAAAGAGAGCAAAAAACATAAATAACTGCATCCATGTACCTAAATATAGGGAGCGATCTATGACACATGGATCTGTCTGTGTTCTTCTTCTACGATTTTCCAGCTGCCCAGATTCTGCTGCAAACCTTCCTTAGAAAGTTTGTCAGCTGTATCATTTCGATCCCTGTATATATGACATAAAGAGAAACTGTTAAAATAAATTTTAAGATCATGAATATCTTCAAGCAAAGAATTTAATATATGATTTATGCATGTGCTTTGACCATTAACCCAGTTGATAAGATTTAGTGAATCTTCAAAGATCTGAATCGTGAAAATGTTCCTTTGGATGAGCCAACAAAGGAGTAGTTTTAAGGCCGACAGCTCTGCATAGTTGTTTGATCCTGTTCCTAGGCCGAAAAAGGCTTTGAAAGACTAATGTGCGCTTGTATGTATGATCATTCCTGCACCTACCCTGTTCTGAGAGGCCCCGTCGAAATATGCCCAGGGGATTCCTTCTTTTATTTGTTCTGCCCTTTTCTGCCTTGGAGTTTTGTTCTCCTCTGGTTCGGGGATATTTGAGTAGATCGAAATGCTTTATATTGCTATAGATGTTGTCTGGGTTTCCTTATCTTGAAAAATACTCCGGTTCCGAGCTATCCATACCCCCCAGCAAATGATAAGAGGTAAGTTCCGCATGTTGCCTTCTGGATATTGATGCCACCATTTGTCTGAGGCTTCGAGCATAGTCCCTCCAACCCAGTCCAACTTCTTGTTCATTAGTTTTTCTGCCTCCACCCATACAAGTTTGGCTGCTGGACAGGTTAGAAACAAATGATTGTTGGATTCAGTTTCAGATCTGCATAAGGTACATCACCCCGGTCCTTGCAAATATCTGGATTATAGGATATCCCATGTAGGTATTTTCCTTTTTAGGATGCACCAAAAGAAGAGCATGGCTTTTGCTAGGAATTTGAGTTTCCATAAGTTCCTGGCCCACCATTCTAGCTCTCCCCATCCTTTCCTTGACATGAGGAATTTATATCCATTTCGAGGGGAGTATTCTCCATTGTCTGCATGGGCCCAAACCAGCTGATCCGGTTCGTCTTTTATTTTGACATTTGATCTGGAGAGTTCTTGGATATAAACATTCCATTCATTCCTTCAAGGGGCCTCTAAGTCCAAGTCTTCGCCTGATTTCCAAATTGTCCCCATATTGTAGAGTACCCAACTTTCTCCACCTGACTTTGGGATAGGATGCCTTTAAATTCCAACTATCTGATTAGTCCAGGGGAGAGAGCATAGTTTTCATTACAGCCTACCCAGGGATCCTTTCCTATCTTCAAATTTCTTCCATTCCCTATTTTCCATGCCAACCCTTGTTCCACCACTTTGAAGGATTCCAGAGTTGCCTTCCATACCACCAAGACATTCTTCTTTATCTTGTTTTGGCTTCTAATCCACTCTTCTAAAGGGACTAGGTCTATATATTTTCTCTTTACCACTCTTGTCCATAAATTTTCCATCTTTATGAGTCTCCAACCTGATTTGGCTGCCAATGATAGATTGAAGTCAGTAAGGTTCTTTATTCCCCATCCTCCCCACTCTTTTGGCCTTGCCACTTTTTCCCAGGCAACCCATGGGAGAATAGAATCCTCCTTCAAGCCAGCCCAAAGAAATCTACAACAAATTCTTCTTATTTTCTCTAGAATCCCTTTAGGTACCCATGTTAAAGCTACCCAGTAAACTGGCATGGCTAGAAGCACAGATTTGATTAGGGTCAATCTCCCAGCTCGGGACAACCATTTGTAGCTCCAGTGCGTAATTCTTGCTTCTATTTTGGCAACCAACCAGTTCCAGTCTTCTTTCTTGTAGGCATTAGGCTTCAGCCAAAAACCTAAGTACTTGAAAGGAGAGTCCATATTGCAAATGTCAAAAGGAAAGATTGAAAAAATCTGTGCTTTTTCTTGTCTGTTTAGGCCCTCCTGAATTATCTGAGATTTCCTGATATTTATTCGCATTCCAGTTGCTTTCAAGAAAAGGTCAAAAATAAGTTTTAATTCCTTTATTTCATTTGAGTTTCCATTTGAGAAAACCAAAATATCGTCAACAAAAACAAGATGGGATATGAACATATTTACCGCCACTTCTAGCCCTTTTACGTTGCCTTCCCTTTTGGCCTTTTCTATCAGCTGGCTTAGTCCTTCTGCAACTAAAAGAAAAAGAAAAGGTGACAAGGGGAATCCTTGCCTCAAGCCTCTCTGTCCTTTGAAAGAAGGAGTGGCTGCCTCGTTAATGAGAACTGCATAGCTGACATTTGAAAAACAACCCATGATCCAGCTGATGAAGTCCGTTTTGAAACCTAAATGGGTTAAAAGCATCCGGAGATAAATCCAATTTATTTTGTCATAGGCTTTTGATAAATCAAATTTTATTACAGCTCCATTCTTATTCTTCTGCTTTACACTGTGCAAGGTCTCCTGTGCCACACCTATAGCTTCATGTATCTGGCGCGCATTTAAGAGCCCAAATTGTTCATTGGATATGCATCTTGTCAAGATTGGCTTTATGCGTATTGCTATCACTTTGGCAATAATCTTGTAAATACTGTTGCACAGCGAAATAGGTCTGAAGTCTTCAAATTTTTCAGGAGTCTCATTTTTAGGAATGAGGGCGATAAAAGTTGCATTAAGCAGACTGTATATCTCCCTTCCTTCTGGATTCGTCAACCACTTCAGTTATCTCAGCTCCTATTAGTTCAAAAAAATGATGGAAAAGTTCTATGGTCCACCCATTCGGGCCAAGACCTTTGTCTTTTGCCATAGATTTGATGATGTTCCCCATTTCCTCCAGAGTGACTTCACTCGTCAGGTCCTCAACTTCTTCCCCCTCCACATACCGAGAGAAACATTGGGCAGTCTTGATTACTTCTGTAATTGTGATCTCACCTGGTTCTGCATACAAGTTCTCGAAGTGCCTTTGCCCGAGAGCTGAAAGAGACTCGAAAGTCTTGACCTCCCTGCCAACTTCATTTTTTACGTTCTAGATTGTGTTCACAGATTTCCTCCCTTTGGCATAGTTATGGAAAAATCTCATATTTTCATCCCCTTCCTTGAGCCAAATCGCTCTGCTCTTTAGCCTCCATTCCTCATCTCTTGCCAAAAGTATTTGAGTTTGTTGTTTTTCAAGGGAGAGGATCTTCTCTTTTGATTCCTGAGTTGCATAGCCATCATCCTCTGTGATTTCTAGCCTTTGTAATTCCTCACTGATCCGAGTTAATTCCTCATTCTGTTTTTACTTCCTGTCTTTTGCCCATTCAATGGTAGCTTTATTTAATTTCTTTAAATTTTCCATAAGCAAGAACCCCTTATCCTCGGTTGAATTCCTGACTGGATGTTGCCATGTTTCTTTGAACAATTTATTGAAAGATTCCTCTTGCAGCCAAGAAGCATTGAACTTGAAAGGAGTTGTCGGCTTTTGAGGAGGCTTGGATAATTCTAGAGAGATTGGAAAGTGGTCCGAGGGCTCTCCCTCTTCGAACCATTGTCTAAACATGGAAACTCTGGTTGATAGCTCTACATTTATAAGGACACGGTCCAGTATATTAGCAACTCTTGCTTCTCCTACTCTTCTATTCCTCCATGTTGGCTTAATCTTAATTAGAGTTACATCTATCAAGTTGTTGGAGGATAAAAGGTTTTGAAAAAATTCAGAGAGTGAGTCCTCTCTGGCCGTCGGACCCCACGTCTTTTCCCTTCCCATTGAAAAGTTCAGTTCTCCACCCACTACCAGATATTTACAATTCACCAATGCTTTTGACAAAAGATCAGTCCAGAAAGACACTCTCCCCTGGCACGGCCCAGAAATGTTTAACAAAGTTAGAGGGAAACCGAATTTAGGGGATTGAAATTCAATGCCCATCGCCTGCTTCAGGCCCCATTGGTTTGTGATCTTAATTTTCCCTTCCCTGTAGCCTACTGCCAGGCCTCCAGAATGTCCTACAGAGTCAATAGCCAAAAAGTGCCAGCCTGGAAGAAGAGTATTCAATACTGATTCAACTTCAGTTCCCTTTCCCAAAGTTTCCTAGGGTAAAAGTAAATCCGAATTTGAATTCATAATCATCTCCCGGAGTGCCAGTTTTTTGGGTTTAATGGCTAAACCCCTACAGTTCTAGGATGTAAAAATCATTTTAAAACATTTTCAGGGGCCTGCACTTCTCTAAGAGCCCCAGGGATTGATAATTGTTTACCATCAGCAACATCGTGCTTTGGTTTTACTTTGGCCTTGGAAAGATTGGATTTCCTTCTTCTAGTTTTCCTTTTAAAACTTTGAGAAGAGGATTGACCTATTCCACTAGCACATTCTAAGAGCTCGGATTTGTTATCCTGAGATCTGAGATTATAGTGGCATGAAGGGGAAGCGGACATTGGAATAGGTTCCTCATAGGGTTCATTCTCATGATTCACATTTGAGGAGGGAATAGCGGCCGAGATGAATTCAACACAGTTTTCCTTTTGGTTTCCAATATGCATATCCATAGGTTCATTATTTTCAGGAAGGCATTTAATTTTTTGTGCTTCAGAAATCAAGCATGCATCTTTTATTTCAGAAGTAGGAAAAGATGTATTGCTTGAGTCTAAACCCATGCCCTTTGAATCCTCGGTTTGGGGAGGATTTTGTGAGTCTACCGCTTCCTTGTTGGTATCCTAAATTTCTCCTTCGATCCCAGGCTCGAGTATTACTTCATCCCTTCTGACCATGGAGGCTAGATTAGTTTCCTCCATGGTCTTCCCCTCCTGCGTGATCTCCATCTCCATAATCCCTTCTGACTGGAGGAACAATGGCTCTGTCCTCTGGCTAGATTGATTTTGTTTTGTAGTCTTCTCCATCTGGGCTGCCGCCTTCTGATATCTCCTACGTCCTCTCCCCAAAGGGCATTCCTTAGCCAAATGACCATAGACATGGCATCTATGGCACCTAAATGGCAAATGTTCGTAGTCCAGAATCTGTTCAAAGACAAACTCTTTGTACTGAAGATTGATTTTTTCTACTAGACCTCCACAAGGGTTTAAAAGGACTAGGATCCTTGCCATTTCTTTGTTCTGGGATTACATGAATTACATGTCCGCTTCCACGTAAGTGCCCAACCTATTCCCTATAGCCTTGAACACTGATTCCACCCAGAGGAAGGAGGGAAAACCCGGAGCCCTAACCCACACCGGAAAAACATCCGATTTTTCATGCACTGCATCGAACATAGGTCTCCATTTTTTTAGGAGAACAGGGATGCTTCCGAATGCCTAGTTTCTTCCTACAACCCAATCTGTCGCTTCCTTGTTTTCTAAACGCACCATGAACCAACCTTTGGCTAAAGACGATACCTGGAAGCTGCTGATGAGATCTGATTGCCATTTTTTCTCTCCCCATGATTTGATGTAATCTGTTGTGTATTTATACCCCCTCACCCTACCTACCAAAGTGCATTCAGCCACCTCTAGTGCCTCTTCTATCTGCACATCCATCCCCAACACCAAATTTCATTCAAGGTCCTGCGAATTGATCGTCCTTTGCTTTTTTCATTTCTCCCCTGTTTTCTTTGCCCTGTGACCCCCCTCCCTTATTTGCGTGCTCGATTCAACCCTCGCTTGCAGATCCGACTCGTACCCCAGAGGGGGGCACCTTAGCGCAAAGGATGCTAGTACTGTATCACTGATCGGGGCATTTACTTGTCCTAAAGAAATCTGAAATGGAACTTGGTTCTCCAATTGCGGTCCTGATGGATTCTTATGTGGATCTGATATTTCGTCATTTTCCGTTGCCCTCCATCCTTCAATCCTGCTGGGGCTTGCCAGACCTTTGGCAACAGAGACCCTGGTGACTGCCGACGCCTTCCCAGAACCCCCTACAAGACCTAGCCCTAAAGACGATCCATGATCTGGACTGATAGGGTAAGACTTACCTTTGTTTCCTCGGATGGGGCGTTGGGGACCTGCATGCATCTCAGCACCTTCCGATTCTCTTGTCTACTGCAATCCTTCGAATCCCTGATGGCTAGTACCATTTCCTTCCAAAAATCTTGTTGACTGGAGTATGCGCTGTTTGTTGTCTCTTTGCCCTTTCGGAGAGATCGGATCGATACGACAGCTGTCTAATGCTCCAAAATACCATTCTAGGTTTTGGACGGTTGGATCCTTCCCCCAGACCGATAAGATGTCCTCCAGAGCTGGGTCCAGATCTACAAATTCGCCAGGTTTAACCATGGTTACTGAGGCGGGTCACAATGATAATATCCGATCGTTCAAGCTTCTCCAGGATCGATGCTGAGTCTATGACAACTCTGAAGTCTATCCCTTATTTTGCACAGTCAAAAACCTCTTTTCCTCCCGGTGCCTCCTTTTTACCCCCAGTTGTTTTACCTCCTAGTTTCAACCGCCACTTGTCCCTCTACCAACATCGCTATCCTCCGAAGTACTGCCCGGTTCCGTCATTCTGATCTGCTGTCTATAGACTGGTGGGATCTAGGCCCTCGGCCCTGCCGGTCCTGGATCCATCTTGCACCTATAAGACTTAATACTTACAATGAACCTTTTCATATTCTATATATAGTTACATATAAGCAATGACACTTATATCTATATCGTATCCAAAGATAATTAACACATTGTATTTAGAGTTAATAAACACAACAATAACCAAATGACTTTAATCAGTAAAAAAATGTTGAATCATAGCCAAATGTAATAAAACATTATGAACCATAATTAATTAAAATCAATATAATTGACCACCTAAAATAAATTCAATAATAATTAACCATAACTAATACCTATTCAACATACTCAACCACGTTCAATCACAATATTATCAAAATTTCCTTTTTATAATAATTCTGATCATAAATAATATTAATATAATCTTATTTATAAAACAAGGGAGCCACGGCCGTGGCGGTAGTCCATGCCAAGGTCTGCCACAACAACAATACAAAATTGTAATTATAATTGAATTTCTGGTTTTTGAATTGTTTAGATGCTAACTGGTAGATGGGTTTTATTTGTACCATGCATTGATGCACAGTTGAAACCAAAAGCCCGGATGATATTGGCAAGCCATTGCCATCTTCCCAAATAGGTCCTTCAATTAGCACGCCCAGTATAGAGAGCGTTCTATCCACTTGCTATCCTTTTTAATGAGGTTGTTTGTTCCAATTTCCACCCCTTCATGTTTCCATTTATCATTCACCCTATTCGCAAATCAAGTTTCACTAAATTATATCCTACAACAATCAATCTTTATGAGTCTGATTGGTTTGAGAGGAACCGTTAGATAGCTAGAGGCCAAGCCGGGCTCAAGCGGGACTACCAGACAAGGCATCACATATTCATTGTTTGAGCTAGCATTTAGGAGGCTAAACAGAATCACTTGAATCTCTACTGCTTCTGTGTTGATTTTATGAAGGCCTTTCACCTATATATTAAACACTGGAAATATATTATAACCAATAAAATATTTAGAAAACAACTTAACGAAATACAAAAAAAAAAAATTAAAAATAAAACAAATTTACTATAATAAAACAATCCACCATAATGAATTTGTGATAATCTTTAATCAATTTAAACTTTGAAAAATCATCATTCAACGTCCATGCCTAAATGAGCTTTGAGTAAGTTATTAGATCTTATTACATTTAATCAAAACTATGACCGAACCAAAGTGGAAAACGACCAGTCCTCGTTGATGGTTGAATTACCTCTGAATATGCTTATGTGATGTAATAGGTTCATCCATTATAAAAGTCAGCGAAGCTTGTGATGATCAATCACAAAAAATAAAATAACTCTAATTTTTTATGTTTTTTTCTATAAGTATAGATTTATTTTAAATACCAAAAATTCAATTTCTTTACCAGTCAATTTTATACTAAACTGTAAAATAAACTTTAAACTCAATAATTATATAATTTACGATCAAATTTTATATAATACAACTTTTTACCTTTATACTAAAGCATGGTTTCAAATACAGATTCAGTATGTAAATAGATTGGCTTTACATATTTTTAACAAACATATTTGAAAGGGTTTGATATCTCATAAAGGAAATTATCAGATCGGAATGCCAAATCCCGAAGCTAACCACTCTATCAGAAGGAAGAAGGCAGTCCATTATTACATAATAAATATCATAGGAACAATCCATGTTTTACAGCAGCAAAAGCAAAATGCATTTCTGTTACATGAACTAGAATAGAGAAAGATGGCATTAGACCAGTCCTAAAATTTGAAGTTCCATTTTTTAGTTTTTTAACTGTTTTGAAGTGAATAAAAATTTCAAAATGTTAATTGGGACAAGCAAAACATAAATAACAGTACACCAGTAAATTTGGTGTACAGACGTTAAGTTAATCATTATAAATTTTAATGGATAATTATAAATATGCAAGTTCAATCAGGTTGATTCAAGATAAAGCAATCCACTATTCAACCCTGTAAAGTATTGCTGCTGATTATGAGAAGAGTTGTCCCCTGAGGATGGTCAATTATGTTTCAGCAACTTCTGTTTCCAGGGTTTGGTCATCAATTGCTACGAAAAAGTCCCAGGAAAATTTCTTAGATATTAATAATAAATCGCTTTTGTATATAGATCTAAATTTTTCATCAATCCATATTGAACTTTATATATTATGCATTTGCAGTAGAGTTTCATGTTGCTGCAGGGATCGAACTTTGGACATTTTTAAAATCAATATCATCATAAATCCCAAAACGAAATAACAAGAGAAAAAAAATTAACACTTATACATCTGCAGAAAACTTCAGTTATCAAAATTTAACTTAGACAGGTTGAATAAATTAGAAATTTCAGAATACACTTACATGTAACCTATCCCAAAAAAGAATTATCTGCATAAAACTTGAGTCATCAAATTTTAACTTGATAGGCTGAATAAACTTGAAATTTCAACCCTGTATTAGACGTTTCATCCCCTCTATAAACCGGTTACAAGATGTTAATGAAAGCCAATGAAACCTGCTTGTATAAAACTCCGGCTAACTACAGTAGGTCGCTTTGAGATCTTATCTAAAACTTGGAGCAACAATTATATCACAAACCTTTTGAGAACTGCAACAAATATAACACGCAAGCACTCTACGTTTTGAGAACTGCAACAAATCAAACCCGGAAACCCTTTGCCATACTGGGTACCTTAGAATAAAATGCAGAATCGATTTCGTTTGTAATACAGAGACAGACCTCATGTCTGCTAAATCTGTTATGCACCCAAAGATATCAATTTTTGGAGGCGCCATACCCAAAATCGCAATGTACATGGCCACACCATAAAACCATTTCAATTTTCAACACAGTTTCAGATTCCTGAGCCACAACATAGAACCATTTTAACACAGTTTCAGAATATAGAACCATTTCAACGCACAGTTTCAGATTCCTGAGCCACAACATAGTACCATTTTAACACGCAATTTCAGATTCCTCTAGATGCAGGAGTTCTTAGTGCATTAGATTTAAAGATTAAAATAAATTGATGCTAGTTTGTATTTTTTGTTAGTAACATTTTAACACGCAGTTTCAGATTCCTCTAGATGCAGGAGTTCTTGGCGCATTAGATTTAAAGATTAAAATAAATTGATGCTAGTTTGTATTTTTTGGTGCCATGCTACACACCATCGCATATTCAGATACACAAAATGGAGCCACAAGAAATTCATCTAATGATATAGTGACGCATACCTCGTAACAGTGAGAATGCCAAAGCTTCTGCTCTTCTTCAGGGAGAGCCTCAAACAAACGCTCTGATATGATATACTCCACACCTGAAAATCCCAACTAACATTTGTGCCCAAATTTAACATCCATAGCTTAAATTCAAGATGTTATCATTACTAACATGAGGATCAACTGCAACTAAAAATTCAGGGAAAAAAACACGGGCTTTCCCCAACTTTCCTATGAGACGTGCATCGCTGGCATCTGAATCATACACAACACACTGCAAGATTGAACCTAGGATAAAATGAACAAGGAACAAAGTTATTTGATGTTCAGAACCAGCGAAAACAGAAATTGTTCTGTGGAGGCTGCTATGGCTAATTAATTGTGGCTACCTCTATCATGAAAAACACAAAAAAGGAAGTGCACTTGATGATCAGACTGGTTGATCCCAGACCAAAAGCGAAGAGATATCGAGTACCAAACCTGTTGATCCTAGACCAAGAAGGAAGAGAGGAAGCAAAAAATTGGATCTTTTGTTTTCTTTAGCAGTTGTGGGAAGCCTAACAGATGGCTACCATGCCATGAAGCTTGACAAATGGTTAACATAGAGGCTTACACAATACTGTTTTGTTGGCCTCAAATTAAAACATATGAAAAGATAATGATACTTAGAAGCTAGCTTCGAAATAAAACTCAGAATGATGTTTTAAATAAAATTTAGAATGATGTTTTAAAGTTATCAAATTATGATAACATTGTAAAGTTATCACCAATAATAACTAAAATTTAAGATAATGTTGTAAAGTTTTTAGCCTTCTCACCATAATTAAAAACAAAGCTGCATAAAGACCCTCATTTGCTTCCCCAATTAAACCGCAGGGAAACTTTGTTTAAAATTTACAATCCCCTGCATAGCAGCTTCGAAAACTTTGGACAAATGAATAATATAAAAAAAAATATTGTAAAGTTAATACACTTCTCATGATAATTAAAAACAAAGCTACAATACGACCCTCATTTGCTTGCCGAATTAAAGAACAAGAAAACTTTGGTTAAATTTTGCAATCCCTCTCGCATTGTTCAGCAGCCCTGAAAACTTTGGGTAAACAAATGATATGAAAAAAAATCAATGCGATTAATATCCCAGAAAACTTTGTATATAAAAAAGTTAACACAATCTTTCCAATATTTCCGTATCGGGCCACGTGAAGGCCGCAATAAGAGGTGGAATATTTTTCAAAAAAAACTTTGGTTAAAATTTCAGTGAATGACATTGTCAGCATTAAACTTTGGTTAAACTACGTATAGGCAGAAAAAAAAATCGGTCAAAAGATGAATTAATGCAGGGTAACAATCAATCCATCGCTATAGTCCTGCTAATTTGGCAGGGACTAGTAAGAAATAATAATAATATATACTCAACTTTATAGTAAGCCATATTAGTATAGATTGCATTATTATTATAGCCTAAGATAATATCTTATATATTTTATCAAGTGATAAAGTTAATTATTGATTTAAATACACTACTTACTTTAATTTGAACTAATTTGAACTTTGAATTTAATGATTTACATAATAAAAATATTACCAATTGAGTTTTTTTCTGTAGTTGTTTTACTTTATATTAAGATGGAAAAAATATGGATAATGTCTTTCCAAATGTTATGGGCATCCTTATTAGAAAACCTATCCAAAAAAACAAATAGATATTCTTAGATATTACATAAGTTTGCCTAGACTAACCTATCTGAAAATAAATATTGAGGCTACAAAAGTTCTGATTACACAAAGGTTGGTCTCTAGACTAAGGATGGAAAAAATAAAATACTTTGACATGGAAAATATTACATATCTGAGAGCTTAATTGACTACGGAATTCACCGTGGCATGAGTACCTGAAGAGAATTGGTGAGCTTGATACCTCTTTTGGCCACGAGCGTGCTTCCCATTACTAGCCCGTTGTAAGGAGGGGAATGCCCATCTGTAGACTCTGCCATCTGAGCCACGACACCATCAAAGAGACTGCCATCTGAGCCACGACACCATCAAAGAGACGAGGCATAGACACCTCTGAGTTGAGTTCTGGTGGGCCAGGCATGTGACGACTTGAGTTGTCGAGACTTCAACTCGGACATTGCCACTGAAGTTTGCTAGTGGTTCCACTGCTGATTTCCATTTGGAAGAATTTAATCGTACCGCATATTCTCGGCCGGTAGGAATGCCCAGGCTCACTATGGTAGAGAATGGTTGAAAGCCTGGAGTTGTGGAATTTGTTGAGTATTTTTGATATGGAGTGGGAAAATACCAAAACCAGACAAACAAACAAATCCCACAGAGCAAATGCTCTGTTTCCTTTGCTCCAGGATCTTTTTGCACAGAGGACCCTTTTTAAAAAAAATAGCTGAGAACAGAGTATTTCACCACCATAAAAGATTTTTATTCATTAAAATAAACACACTAATACATATTCATCCTCTTTGCTGTGAGGGATTTACCAAAACATTACAAAAGAAATTACTCTGTCTCCTTTGAAATTTTACACCACTGTGTATAAAAATTTCATTTACATTCACTGCTGTGTGAAAACAAAACTTACAGGGATTTACACATTTACCTTTTCACCTGTGTGAAACAACTCATGGATTTGAGACAAAACAACCCACTGGTTTTCTTCATTTACTTTCTCCTTCTACTCCTGCACTGCTGTGCAAATTTTTACTTCTTACATTACAGGCAAAATTACTCTGCTGCATAAAAACCCCTTTTACATTACAAACTCAAAAATATTTATGCACTTCTGTGCATTCCTCCCCTGCAATAAAATATTTAGGCTCTGGTTTCCTTTCACTGCTGCTGCATTTTTTTACATTCCAAAACAAATCCAACCTCTATGACTTTTCTTGTTTTCGTTCGCTGGTGCGAACAGGCTTCACAACTTCCCCGTATGCAACTCACACGATACAATCCCCGTGGGTGTTTTTGTTTCACATTAAAAAAATATGGTCAACGTTTTTTTTAAAACATATATTAAAAAAAACTTACCCATACTCCCGCCGTAAGAAATATTAAAAACCTTACCAAAACATATGACAGCAATTAATTTAACGTATGGGATGGTCCACGCCTCATTAAATTTTAACAGGCCCCGTACGTACTATGAAGACTTTAACCGGCGGAGAACTTCCCCTTCAATCGAACGGCGGAGAGCAAGCATCATCAATCGAACGGATATCGGACAGGGTGAGTTGACCGTGTGATACCTTCCGATGGATGTCTGGTGCTTACGTCATGGGTGGACAGTTGTCAGCGTCGGAGCACCATGTCCGGAAACCACTTCAGGCCGAAAGGTGGTGCGATATCATACTGGCGGTTTTCAGGTTTGTACTGAGTGGTTTTGGGTTGCCGTTGACTGCTGGTTCACGCGGGCAGTGAAATTACAACTTTTAACACTCCCCTTTAATTTCACCTGCTGGGCATTCAATCTTACCCAAACACTTTCTCAACTCCTTGACATGTTGTTGTTGCAAAAGAGTCTTCCTCTTAACAGAGGGATTCACCACTGTCTATGCTGAAAAGCATTTTCCTCTAAACTAGAGGGATTCACCTGTCTATGCTAAAAAGCATCTTCCTCTTCACAGAGGGATTCTCCAAAGACAACAAATCTTCCTCTTAAGAGAGGGATTCACTAACACTGCTTCACATGCAATTCCACAAACAACCCAAAATAGTCTTCCTTCTTAATAGGGGGATTAACCTGAACTGTGCTTAAGAGCTCTTTCCCTCGTGCAGGAGGGATCCACAAACAATGGGCTGAAGAACACCTTCCTTTTGACATGAGGGAGTAAACACCTGGTGATATGTTGAAAAAGCATCATCCTCATGATAGAGGGATTTACCATGTGTATGCTAAAAAGCATCTTCCTCTTGTCAGAGGGATTTACCATGACACTGTGCTGAAAAGCACCTTCCTCTTTAACAGAGGGATACACTAAGAACTTCTCTTCCTCTCACGGAGGGATTGCTGCCAAACACTGCTTTAGATGCAGTTTCAAAACAAAACATTTATTGCACTGTTGTGTATATTCATTACATTGTTCTTTTATGCTGCTGCATATTCTTTGCTGCACTGTTGTGCCATCTTCTTTGCTGCGTCTACCCCACACTGCTGTGTCTACACTTGCTGTTGTGTCGCTGCACTTCACTTACATTTCTTTGCAAACTCTGCATTGTTGTGCATTCTTCAAAGGCAGAATGCTCAATCTTTTCTGGAACAATTACTCTGTCCTACCTTACAAATTTACACTGCTGAAAAGGAAAAATTTATTTTCCATCTGCTGCTGTCCAAAAACTTCAAGCCGCTGCCTTTTCTTATGCACTGCTGTCCATACCCATAACCATAGACTCTGTCATCCCTGGGTTTTATTGGCTGGTGCGTTGCCTCCGCAATTTGCACTGTGGCTGCCTTTTGTTTCATCATACTGTTGTGTGCCCATACACTAACTCTTTACTCTCCATTACTTTCTCATAGAGAGAAATCATGCTCACGCTATTTTGCGCTGCATTCTCCACACAACAAAAATTAACATGGGCTGCTGCCTTTTCTTTTACACCCTTGCTTCACACGATCTTAGTCTTCATTCATTTTTTTTAAACAATGCACTGCTGTGCAGTACCTTTCATTTTTCTGCTGCCACGCATTATCAAAAAATCTGCTGTCCCTGTTTCTCTTTATGCATTTCTTTGCATGCTGCATTGCAAAGAAAAACATTACATTCTTTTCAGCTGTGTATTGTACTCACTCTGTTGTGTGTATGTTCTCTCACATTTCATAGAAGGAAACTACTTCCATTGCTATGCACTTCAAATGCATGTGCTCCATAACAAAATTCAAAATCTGTTGTTTTATGTTCTATCTTCCCACTGCTGTGAGGGTCTCCATGCTTTGCACACTTTTCTTATTGCGCTGCTACACTTCACATTTGAGCGCTGCCCCTTTTTCTTCTCTGCTTTTATGGCAAATTTAACTTCATATTTGTCCCTTAAAAAAAGTCTTCATCAAAGAGTTGACTGTTAAGACAGTTCAACAACAAAAATTACAAGCTCCCCTTTAATGTATGCTTGTCTTCTTTTGGCAGATTTTTCTCAAAACAAATTTAGATCCACTGGAGAGTTCAAGGGATTTTCGGATTGCTTTTCCTTCCTTCTCCACACTTGTGTAACTTTCTTCTTTTGCATGGGTCTAGCTTGTGTAAGAGCCCATGTCGAGTTACAATCTCATGCCATATGCCCAATGTTATGACACTTGAAACATTCAACATTGTTCATGAATAAAAATTCATGATTTCTTCTTGTGAGATTATTTCTTGGAGATTGTCGGGGACCACAACATCTATCTCCATGAAATGCTCTACAGTGTTTTGCCATATGACCAAAGTTTGAACAAGAATAACAATAACCAAAAAATGAACTTTGGTACCTGGGAGATGGAGGTTTCCTTGATGCACTTCTGAAGCCTTGCTGCCTTGAGATCCTTTGATGATCATCATTGCCTCTTGCCTTTTTTTCATCAGCTACATTTCTTCTTAGAGCTGGTTTTCTACTTGGAGCAGGATTTCTTCTATGGCAGCCTTCATTTTTCTCCCTGCCTTTGCTGGAACTAGGAGCATCACCATTTCTTTCTGGCTTCTTCACATCTCCTTTGCTTAAAGCATTTTCATCCTTGTTTGAGGATTCACCTACATACCCAAGTCCTGATTTATCAGATGGAGATCTGTGATAGCTGAGCATGTCATCCAAAGCTTGAGAGCTCTTCATGATCTTGTTCATCCCTTCAACCTTCTTCCTGAGGAGGAAAATCTCCTCTTCCAATCTTTCACACTCAGCATTCTTCTTTGCAAGTTGTTCCTCAGTTTCTTCCTTGCTACGAGTAGCTTCAGCTGCTACTATTTTAAAAGAGATTATATCAGACTTCATTTTGGAGATTTCTGCTTGACTGCTCTCCATTTTCTTTTCACCTTCTTGTGCCTGCTTCTTGGCTTCTTGTGCCTGCTTCTTGGCTTCTTGTAGATCAGACTTAAGGGAGGATACCTCTACCTTGTACTGTCCAATCTCTTCTACAAGTTTGTTCACTCTCTTGTGCCTTTGTTCAAGTTGACTTGACAAGGCATCTTCTTGCTTCTTTGCTTTATTCAACTGATTTGTCATGGATATGACTTCTTCTTGATGCTTCTTTTTGCTTTCATCAAGTTCCTTCTTAAGCTTGGCAAGCTCTTCATCCCTTTCTTGCACTTGAAGCTTGATGAGGTCAACCTTCTCATTTTCAGCTTCTATGATGGGTTCAGAATTTCTTTCTTGATTCATGGTCATGGTCAGTGCTCCCTTTGCATGAAGGTCATGAAGTCTGTCCCATATATCCTTTGCTGATGAATATTTTCCTAGATTCTTCTTTACAGAATCAGGCAGCCCATCCAAGATTGTCTTTGCTGCTTTTGCATTGTACTCCTTGGATTCTCCATCCATTTTGCTATCATCAATCACTGACTCCCAAATTTCAATCCCTTCAGACTGTAGGAAAGTCCTCATTGTTATTTCCCACATATCAAAGTTTCCATTGAACCTTGGAGCCTCAAATAAAATGCTTTCAAATAGATTGTCTTCTATTTTAATAGAAGAGGGAGACACAACCTTAGGGGATTTGGACACTTTCTTCTTTGACCTTGCCATTCTTAACTATTTTTAAAATCCCTGACTGTGTTTTTAAAATGACTCACTGTTTCTTCAACAGCAACTCAAAAACTTGAAAAATACCTGAATCCCTTTGGCTGAAACTTCACACAGCTGGAGAAGCCTTACTGCTGCTGCAACAAGGGTCTTTCCTTCAGCTTCTTTGACACTTCAAAGAGCATGAACCTGCTCTGTCACCATC